>CM021100.1:979659380-979781846 GCA_007115665.2 Sequoiadendron giganteum | reverse complement strand
TCAACATACTTCCTATAGTAACCTGCAAGTCCCATGAAACTATGAACTTCTGTGACACTTCTCGGTGTTGGCCAATCTACAATTGCCTCTATCTTCGCAAGATCAACTGAGATTCCCTCAGCAGATATCACATGCCCCAAATAGTGAACCTTCTTCTAAAAGAAGTACACTTCAAAAACTTGCCAAAAAGCTTCCGATCTCTCAAACGTTGCAAAACAATTCTCAAGTGCTCCTCGTGTTCCTCGTCTGTCTTAGAGTAGATCAGAATGTCATCAATGAATATGAGCATGAAATCATCCAAACAGTCTCTAAAGATACTGTTCATAAGGTTCATGAATGTCGCTGGAGCATTTGTTAGGCCAAAAGGTACCACGGTGAACTCGTAGTGTCCATACCGAGTTCTGAAAGTTGTCTTTGGAATTTCCTCATCCTTAATCCTCAACTGGTGGTAACCTGATCTAAGATCAATCTTAGAAAACACAGTGGCCCCTTTCATCTGATCAAACAGCTCATCTATCCTAGGTAGAGGATACCTGTTCTTGATGGTAACCTTATTAAGCATCCTGTAATCAATACACAATCGCAAGGTTCCATCCTTCTTCTTAACGAAGATTACCGGTGCACCCCATGGTGATACACTCGGCCTTATGAATCCTTGTTTCAGCATCTCCTGCAACTGAGCTTTCAATTCATACAACTCGGTAGTAGTCATTCTGTAAGGAGCTTTGGATTGTGGCTCTGTTCTAGGTAACAATTCAATTGAGAAGTCAAATTCTCTCTTCGGCGGTAATTTTGTAAGTTCTTCTGGAAAGATATCCAAGAACTCTCTAAGAACTGGATAGTCCTCTGGACTCTGTTGGGCATTCTCTAAATCACTCACCAAAATAGCATAAATGGAACATCCTTTTCGATGTGCCTTCTTAAGTTGCATAGCTAAGATGTGTCTCAACTCTAAAGGCTCTCGAGATCCTAGAATCTCTATTGGATGTCCATAGTCATCCAAACAACTTACCACCTTGTCCTCACAATTCACAATGGCCTTATGCTCAGTGAACCAATTGATCCCTAAGATCACATCGTAAGAACCCAATGGTGCTACGTAAAGGTTAACTTGAGTTTGGAAGTTAGGTAATTCTAAATCGTTGCATGATAAACATGTATCTACCCTCTTCTCTGCTCGATTTCCATACTGAACCATCCATGATTGTGACATAAATCTAGGTCTAACAGGTAATCTATCAACTACTTTAGGGTCTATAAAACATTCAGAAGCTCCAGTATCTATCAAAATAGAAACAGATTGACCAAAAAGCTTACCCGACATCTGGATAGGTGTGGACTGAAAGTCGGCTTGACGATTGTCAACCGCTGCATGTATATGATGTTGTGGTGCTCGCCTATCATTACCACCTCGCTGATTTCCTACACGCTGAGTGCAATTGGAGGCATAGTGATCTCCTCCACATGTATAGCATCCACCTCGTGGCCCCTGCTGACCACCTATCCTGTTCCTAGTATTGGAGAAGTTGGTGTTATTGTTGTTCACCTTTTTGTTCCCGCCAAAATTACCTTCTCCTTTATCCTGGGTATTATTCCCTCTCTTTAGATTCCTGATCTACTGATTGCTGCTATTACCCCTCTGGTTATTGTTATTGTTTTGAAACTTCTTGTTTCCAAAACCAGATTTTGCATTCACACTTTTCCTGTAATTCGCTACCTGCTGCAGCTTTTGTTCCTGTTTCATGGCCTTCTCAAAGACCTCATCCATTGTCAATGGATTATGCATGTCTACATCAGCCCCAATCTGTGGCCTCAACCCAAGAATGAATTTACGGATGCGAAACCGTTCATCCATCTGGTACTGCGGTACGTACTTAAAGAGATTGGTGAACCTCTCCCAGTACTGGGTAACTGTAAGACCACCCTGTGCCAAATTTTGAAACTCAGTCATTTTCCTATCAAAGAAAAGCTGTGGAAGCCACCTCTTCCTGAATAGGTTCAAGAATGCTTCCCAAGTAATTCCACCTGGTAATAATTTTTTCTCTGTCTTCTCGTTATCCCACCAGGTAGCAGCTTCTCCAGTAAGTTGGTAGGCAGCCCATACTACCTTGGTTTCATTGGACATGTTCTTGAGTTCAAAGTATTTCTCCATCTCTATGACCCAAGCTTCTGCACCATCACCTATTGTTTTATCATCGAACTTGGGCGGTGCTACCCTTTTCAAATCTTTTGCTAATTCCCCTTCAATCCTTGCTTGAGGATTAGGTACTTCAGCCCTTACATCATCATTGTTAGGTTGTTCCTGATTTTGGGGAATTTCAACTCGAGGGTTTTGCCCTTCTCTTATACCTCGAACTTCCTGTTCCATATTGTCCATCCTAGAACCTTGCTGATTTAAGAGACCGAGAATCTGATCCAACCTATCAGTCTCATTGCTTGCAACAGCTTTACCTCTAGTACCCATTATGTATCACAATTCCTGCATCAAGGAATGTTCATTTAGCGTAATGGACAAAGGACCCTAGTGTTCAAACCTAGGGCTCTGATACCAAATGTAAAGGTGCGGAAAATTCCAAATAAACATTTCAACAATACTTAAAATAAATTCCATTATATTCCAAATAAGTCGTCATCACATTCATTCATTCATAAGAACAAGTCAAATACATAAAACGACATAAAAGTTGAAAAGATAACATCATATTATTCAGTCTAAATCTTACAAGTGTCGAAATACACATTTCCAATAACAATTACAATGGAGGATACATATCCCGTTTACAAATTCGAGACTTAGGCAGTCAATCGCCATAAGCTCGTCAATACATATACATCATGAATAATAAAGCATTTTAAAAGAAGAATCAGTCGGTCGATCTTCTATCCATAAGCAAATCTTCAAACGAAGATGAGAACAAGGATCAGGCACTTTTCCGCCCAACCTCGAAGCTTACGCTTCCCCGGAATTTCTTAGTCAATCAAGAAATACCCGACCCTCCACGAATTGCTTAGCAAAAAGCAGTCTACGAGCAAGATGGAATCTGGTGCAAGCCTAGTACTACTAGTAATCCACAAGCATTTTCAGTTTTCTAATTCAGTTAAGAAAGAAGCAAGTTCGGTACTAGGATATGGTAGAGAGCTCAAATATCCCATCTATTTCAATGGTACAAAAATAATTACTTGGCCAAGTAAGATGTCATGCACAACAATAAAACGTAGTTTTGGGAAAAGCAAAACCACACTCTTTATTTACCCATATTCGGCACCCGTCCCAGAAGGTAACTTTCCCAAAAACAACACATGCAGAATTATCTATCATTCATGCATGGTTCAAACAGTCAAACACAATCTTTCGCAATCTTTCAACATTTAACTGAAAACAGTGTTTAAATTGAATACAGTTTATAAAACATCACTTTTCGTTGTTCCAATTCACAAAAAGACATAAAATCAGCATTTTAATTCAGTCATTTAAATGATTAAATAAATTACAAAAATGAAGGTGTATCTCCAGTATGTCAAAAATACATATAAAACGTAAATTAAAAGAGCACACATTCAGATGTATTAAACTCTTCTTTAATTTAAGTTGTTTTAAAGTTCGTTCAAATTGTTTTCAAAAATTGACTAAATCTCATGTTTATACATTTCGATCCAAATTCGTTCTATTTTAGCGTTTAAAAGTCCATCATTATCAAATTTAAAGCTAACTATTTAATATTCTGAGTTTTGATAGTTTTCCTATAAAGTGAAACTTCAAATTAAAATTCTGTTTTTTTGATATTTTCTGTCAAAGATTCCATAATTTCAGTCAAGAAATTTGACTAGTTTGCATCAGCATATTCGTTTCACTAATTTTGGTCATTTCGTTACCAAGTTTAATTTAGTTTTCTAGTTTTCAGTTCAATGATTCATGAACGATTTTAAAACGAAGTTTATAAATTCTCAGCATAAAATAAAATAAATAAATAAATAAATTTCTGTTATAAAGTTTTTTTGTCAAAAATCTTTATTTACTGTCAGCACGATTTTAACTATTTTTTCTTTTGTTCTTGATCTTTTCGTATTTCTCAAAATTGTAAAATCGTTTACAGACTTAATTCATATTTCTACTCAGTTACTGATCTAAGCAAGATTTAAATCAGTAATTCCTAATTTCTCAGCAACAATATCTAAGTCTCTGTTTAACATGGTTTGAATCTAACTTTACAAATTGTTTTCGGTACTGAATTGTTTCTAAATTTCTCTGTTTCTAAGTTCTATTTCAATATTCTGGAAAAATGACTTCAGTCTGATTTGTTTATAGTTAAATAAATTTTAAAGAACAGTTTAGCAACAATCTATAATTTATTGTTCCTAATTTTCATCAATCAAGATCTTGTTCCTTTATAATTTGATATTGATTCTACCAGAATTTAAGATTTAAAATTGAAAGATCTTTTGAAATATTAAAATCTACAAAACCTTACTTGATAAATTCGTTTCTAGAAGTGCTATAATGAGATTTCTCTGTCTTTTATTTTGAATTCCTCTGTTCTTCTCTCTTGTTCTTCTGACACCACTTATCTTTTGTTGTTTATTGCTGCAGACTGGAAGTCTTTGTCTTCTCTGCCAGTCCCTGTACCTTTCTTTCTTACCAGTGGAAGAGGACTGAGTAATTCTTGGGCTGCGTATGCCTTTGCTCTGGCCGCACCCCTTTCCTATCTCCTCAAACACGTGTGGAAGGAGATTCCTGTGGTGGACCTGCATTGGCCTTTAAAATTCTGCGCACCCTATCACTGGCCGCACTTCTTCTTTGGTGGGATGTGAGAGGAGAGGCTGCGCGTGCCTTCCTTTGGCCGCACCTTCTCCCAACCTCCTGCCTTCCCTATGCGTGGAGTGCGTAGAAGGTGAGGGGAGTGCTGACCTCCAAACTGGCGCCTCCCTCCTCTTTCAGAAAATCTCTCTGGTTTTTAATTTGCTCCAGATCCAACAAAAAAAAAATGAAACCAATATTCCTGCCTTTCTAAATTTTTGAATTTTTCTGTATATGCCAATTCTCTGTGTTTGCCAATTTTTCTTTGTGTCCTCAATTTCGGATTTTCATCTGATATTTATTTCTTTTTCGAATTCCATGCATTGATCTCCACAAGGTATGAGATCCATAATTTTCTCATTGATCTCTAGTTAGGAATTTAAAACTCTCAGTTTCAATTTTGATTGCTTTTTGATAAAATAGATATTTTATTCTTGAGTTTAGCTGAAGTTCTCATTTTGAATGCAATTTCAATTTCAAAATTATTGAACGGTATTCAATTTTCATTTCGCAATTTAACTAATATTTTTAAAATTGAATCTATTTCTAAATATAAAAATTCATTTATTTTCACTATTTCAATTTAAATAACATTTAAATTTAATAATAACTTTATTAAACTAAATTTAATAAAAATCAAGTTTAGAACTCAATTACATCAAATTTTCAAAATTTCAACTTCATATTTCAAAAAATAAGAATAGAATATTAAATTCACCATCTATTTTATTTAAATTGCATTAAATTTCCTAATTTAACGAAATTATCTACAAAAACACATTTTTCCTCATCAATCTTCAGTTTGTTACATATCTTTCCCCAAAAGGAATTAGAAAAATAATTTTACTTAGATCAAATTATGGTGTCTATACACGTGCATGGTATGGTAAAAAGATTTTTTTAAAAGTGCTCATTATACACGCCTCTTAAAAATTAATTTGTATCATCTAGGCATTAGAATAAATACATATTTAGGAAACCAGATTCAAAATTAATAAATTTCATTTACCTGACTTTCTTTTAAGATCCTAATGCAAGTGGCTTCCAAAGTAAACTCTCATAAGGGACATTTAAACCTGAAAACCAGGAAAAAATCACTCCACTTTTGAGCTTTTGTGGACCCATAACCTTTTTGCACTTAACCCTATTCCTTTTAGGGTGGATTATGAATGTAAGATCACACTCTTACTGAAGTGGGGGCTAAATGTAACACCATAAATGGTCACCCCTAACAATTTCACATTACATGGACACTCTATTTGCTTACAACATTAATTATAATTATAATTTATGCATTTCAAAGCTAGATCATAAAAATACATTTAAATCCCCAACAACTCGATAAATTTGGAGCAAAATCACCCAGTCAAGGGTAGTAGTGCCCCTGACCTTAAGGGTCTTCTAATTCAAATTCAAATTTTGGTTTTGGTCTTTGGTGGTTTAAAAAGATCCATCAACCTATATTCAAAAGTCTCAATTGGAATGCATATATAAATAAGTTTCATTCTCATTTAAACATTAGAGAAGAGAAAGGAGACAATTATGAGCAAGAAGCTATTATGATGCAATTATGGTGAAGATGCATTGAGTTATCCTCTACAAGCTATCTACAAAAATCCATTATGTATTAGGAACTAACCTTTTGTAGGTCTATCAAGCAATCAAGGCATCCATTAATCAACATTTATGGCAACTCATGGTGTGACATCACTTCATTAATAATTTCGTACCAAAGGTAATCTTGTCAATTATGATTTACTATTTTAGTCAATTATTGTCCATTCGACCTCTGCTTGACCTAGGGCATGCCCTCTTGATGATCATCATTTGTTGTACGTGGAGGTTGAAACACCAAAATGGGGCTTGACTTAGGAAAGCCCTTATATAGTGCTTGACCTTTCACCCTCTTTTCATATGTACAAGACATATTTAGAAGTTTTGTTAGGAGCAGGTCACAGGAAACATAGAGCAAATTGTAACATACGTTTAGAGTTTTTAGATCCTAAAAAATTCACTTTTCTGGATAGGGGTGGTACCTAATTTGTCCCTCAAATTTAGGCCCAATTTTCAAATAGGTTCCTCTTTGTATCCACTTTCTAGATCTGTAATTGTTTTATTAGTTTCTATTTTTTTGTGCTATAAAATATATTTTTAGATCTAGGGTTTATGTCAAATAGGCTTGTCAAAACACACATCAAACTTATCTTCTTTACAACTCAAAAAGACACAAGCAAACCCTAGGAGATTGGCTCTCCATTATGGCAACAAGCCAATCATCAACCCTAGTTGGTTTTGTGTCCAAATGTGGGGTCAATTGAAAAGAGGTCAATCCTAGTTGGATCTAGGATCACTTTTCCTACTTCACATTCTAGGATCACTTTTCCTACTTCACATATAATATACTTAAATATTAATACAATCAAGTATGTGCATAAAATATTATCAATTTATAAAATGTTTGATATTATCATTTTATAATTTAGAATATTATTTAATTAGTTTTCACATTTATTTATATCTAGTTACACACACATATATGTTATGGCAATACCACTTTTGAATTATAATTATTTGGTTCAATGGAGGAACCTACCTATGGAAGACACTACTTGGAAATAATCAAGGAAGACTAATATTTGCAAAGAATTTTATAGAGAAGGTGATGTAGAATTGAAATTACAATTTCTAAAGGGAAAGAAAATTCAAGTGGGGTGGACTTATCATGCCCCATTTTTCCATAAATTATGTTGTGGTAAAAATGCCCATTTCGTATCACTAAGATCCCCCTAATCCAACTTTGTGTATGATTTCTCCCCCTTCATCTCCCATGTATTTTCTCAATATCCCCAAATTTTCTAAGAATGGAGACATGGCCAAATTTCCAAGTCAGTGTAAGGTGTTAGAGTTGTGAAGTTTCACTTATTATCATGAATTTCCTCTCAAGTATGATTTCTTCTATACTCCCTTCAAATTTCATACTTCCCCATTTAGGCATTTATCATGATCATCCCCCACCTTCATTCCTTTCTCCTATTGATCCAACATACTTGTTCATCTTGTCATAACACTTTGACCACTACCAGTGCCATTTCTCACTATTAAACCCACTTACCACTTGACACATTAGTGCACCATAATTCATATTCTCATCACATTTAGTCATGGTATTGTATAGCTAGCAACATTAATTTCTTGGGGATGTGGCTCCACATGTACATCCAATTGTGCAAACAAAAAATAAAACTTAAAAATTGTCATTAATAAGGTAGTCAGTGTTTCAAAATCTAAGGGATCCTTACCATTGTGGTTGAGTACGGTTATAGTTTGTTGGGAAAATTTCTCTAGGTTTCCCAACACATTTTTACAAATGTAAGGACCATGCCAAGCATGATTCGAAGGGAAATAGAGCTAGAGAGGTATGGGCAACCTCGATAGTGTATTAGTCTTTCCATTATACAAGTTTTGATGTTATTTTTGGGTGTATAACTAGTCAAAAGGAAAGATAGAGGAGATCATGAGAAAAAAACCCCAAACAAACCTTACTAGAAATCATAGTGAACTTGCATTGTACAAGCATTTATATATGAGGATGAAAACTAACATATTTATGGAGATCAAAGGATGAAACTCCTAAATATCTTGCGTCGAAGGATGTAAACCCTTTAGCTGAAGGAGCAATCGCACCCAAAGGTCATATTCAAACATTAATGATGGCAGTAGAAAGTGATACCCTATTACTCGACACTTGCATTTTTCGAGCATAAAGACTTGTATTTTTTATTGATTTGGCATGTTGCTATGACATGTGGGTTCTCTTAAACCTATTAATGTAAGGGGAGTTGAAAAAATACCCCTTTCAACCCTCGATGACCCTTGTAAACTACATTTCTAATATTAATATTAGTTTGATGTTCAAATCTTATTTAATAATTTGGTAACTATATTAAAACTACATTTCATCTTCATCTTGTTAGTCATTTGCAACATTAGGGTTTATTGTTAATAGTTAAAATTAAAAAGATGAATGCTTTGGGTTTGCTAGGGTTCATAGACCATAAATTAGGGTTTTCCATCTAGGGCTCAATAAAGCAGTCTAAAGCAAATCCCCTCATTTGATTATAATAATACCTACTTGGTTAGTAGGTAGCCAATCTTGGTGAACCATGCAATTCATGGTCTCTGTGCAATTTTGTGTTTGCTATTTAGTTTGTTGTAGCTTTTATTGTTATGTGTCTACTTTGTTTTCTTAACAAAAGATAGGTACTAATAAGATAGTGTGTAGGATTTAAATATTCACATATGATTGTGGTTTAACAACAAATTGCAAGCTCAAATCTAATGGAGGAATGAGAACTTGAAGTAGAAATTGAGTTCAAAATCGATGGAATGACATCGAATGAAGTTAAATCAAACAAACATTAACAAGGACACTAATAACCATAGATGAGCTCTATTTGTTTGTTGGAAAACTTATTTTACATAACATGAACCTCTTTACATTAGAACTTGAACCAAAAACAACTTCCATCAGGTAAGGTGTTCATTTAAGGAACCCAAATAACTACACAATTTAAGGTGTTTCATTCTTGAGAGCTTAGAGTGCATTCTCACGAGCTCAAAGTATACATATATTGTCTCACAAAAGAGTTATCTAAGCCACTTTAGACAATTTTGTAAGGTAATACATGTTCATTAGAAGATGCACTCTATCTTAAATTTAGATTTCTACCATTGCATTACTTCCTCTTGCTCTTGATGTCCATGAACTCTTTTTCATTTAACTCAACCAATTAAACTATAATCCTTTAGTTTAAAAATCATTGCAATAATATTAATTTTGATAATTTTAAAATTTTCTTATTTTTATCCCTTAAAAATATTAAATATAAATACCTAATTCAATTATATTATAATATATAATCCAACTTTTAAATTATTTATTACCCCAAACCTTCAAAAACTTTTATTTCAAATTGAAACATATCTCTTTATATCTTTTAATAATATATAACTTTTATCCAATAATATATACAATTTCTTTTTAATAAAATTATATATATCATCTCTTTCTACGAGTCTTCCATATACTAACCTTGCACTCCAAGTTACAGTTTATTTAGTTTGTTGCTTCTCTTTTTCTTGCGCACGTGGACAGGTGAACGTGGCCGTCAAAAGCCAATGATAGGGCTTGCCGATGGCACTTAAAACACAGTTTCGTGTCACTTATGGAGACCTGAATTTGAATGTCAAATAGAAGCTTCACGTACAGGCCGCCTACGTAACATAACATAACACGACATGACATGGCATGGCATTCCAGAAGTCCACCTAATATTCAACTTATTTAAAAAGACATAGGAAACGATGAAGATAGCTGTCTGCTATTCTGCTGCACTATGCTTTCACTTTTTTAAAAAAAATTGGCATTAGAGTGAGAGAATAGAATATAAAACACTTTTAATGTTCTTGAAGTCAAAAGAATTCTATGGGATAACAAATCTGACAATTTTTGTTTCTGTTATTCAATTTAATAATGAATTTCTTCATTTTCTCAATCATTTTTTCGTTGAACAGATCTTATAATGAAATTGCTGTTAAATTGCTTGAATATTTGACCCCTTATCACTCTAAGCTTTAGATTCTCAAATAAAGTGTGTTTCTATTTCTACTGTCCCAGCAGTGTAAAAGACATAAACTCTCTTCCCATATATCTTTTGGTCCTTTTCAGCTAGCTATTTCACATTAAAGATGTTACCAGTAAGTTCTTAACACAGTTACGAAAATAAGAGAGTTTCTTTTGGATTTAACTGTGTGCTATTTTTTGCGATGCACACAGTTAAATCCCGAAGAAACTCTTTCTTGTCGTTATGGACTGTGGAAATATAATGTCTCTGAGAGTTAAGAAAAGTTTTACTCTTCAAGGGATATTGACTCTTAATTAGGTCTTTTGTTGACAGTTGGAAGTGGGATCAAATTCCTCAAGATATAATTCTTCATTCTCTCTAATGCTTTGTCTCGCATAGACTTGTGAAACTTAATTACAACAGAAATCTTTAATTTCTTTCTTAAAGACAAGCATTCAAGTAAATGTGTCATTTGCTCATTCACTTGCTGTTTTGCTTCATCCATGATTTTTTTCTCTTGCTCATGACATCTTTTAAGACAACCTTGAACCATTTATTTGCCTCCATCCACCCTGTTTTTTAAAATATTGTAAGAGGCTACCCCAAAAATAACTTCAAAAGAATTGAACTAAATTAAATGTAATTAATTGCATTAATCCTTTATTTATCATGATTAATATGTTTTTAGAGACATTAAATTTCCAGACCATGATCATAAGAGAGTATTTCTTGTGGATTTAACTGTGTTAATTTTTGCATCAACGTTTCAAATCACATTCCATGATCCATCATCAGGATGAAAGAGAGCTGCTCCGTGATTTTTTTACTCCTACAGCTCTCTTTCATCCTGATTATGGATCACGGAGTATGATTCGAAATGTTGATGCAAAAATTATAACACAGTTAAATCCAGAAGAAATACTCTCTTATGATCATGGACTGTAGGAATTTAATGTCTCTAATCGATACCTTTCATGGGAGGGAACTTTATTTCAAATCCAAGCAATTTGAGCTGCTGAGGAACAAGCTATCCAACATTTGTTTTCTCCTACAGCTCTCTTTCATCCTGATGATGGATCATGGAGTGTGATTCGAAACATTGATGCAAAAATTAACACAGTTAAATTCAGAAAAAATACTCTAATATATATATTTTTAATTATTTGTGTAAACATGTCGGATCGTTACAAACATTATTTTGCAGCAAACATTATATGCCAGTCTTCGTTGCACTCACATTTTTTTCGTTACGGGCCATTTCAAATTGACATTATCTTCATTGCGGGTCATTCTAGTTAATAGTACAGATAGTATGAACATAATATCAAAGATTATATTACGCTGATGGAGCTCAAGTGCAGAGTGTATGTACACTGTTTCAGTGCAAAACAAGTATCGTGATTAATAATTACTTTTCTTGATTTATGTTAAGGGGTGAATAAGACTCTAAATGGTTTAGTCAATAGGATTAGCAAAAATTAATATAAACCTCAAAAAATTAAACGTGGTGATTCCTTTTACAGTGATTAATCAAAAGTTATAATATTTTGATTGCAAAAAAGATTATATACAGAAAAGAATCTTATAAGGAACATTTCAATATGAGCTCTTAACGTCCAACATACAGGATAGAAGTGGAATCTTTCTCAGGGCAACAAGTTGTATTAACCATCTCTTCTCGATCATCATTCTTCACAGCAGGTGTCGTAATGGGATCTTTATAAGATAAGGCTCTAACAATACGTGTCATTGAGGGTCTGTACTCTCCATTCTTATTCAGACAGGCATTCAATATCCCTATTATCAACTTCAACTCATCCAAATCAATCTCCTCTTCTTTACGTGCTGGATCAATAATTGTCATCACAATTTGCATATCTTGGCTCAATCTATACTCTTCACTCCACTCTGCAAGAGTCACAAAATCTTGCACAGCTTTACGACCTGTTATAATCTCCAACAACACCACCCCAAAGCTATACACGTCACTCTTCATGGTGGGTTTGCCTGTTCTGATATACTGTGGATCGGTGTAGCCATAGCTACCCTTAACTGGGGTTGGTGCAGTTCGGCTATCTCTGTGGCCTAGTTTTGACAGGCCAAAATCTGCAAGTTTGGCATGGTTGTCGTCTACAAGCAGAACATTGGCAGATTTGACATCATGGTGCAACACAGGAGGCTCAGCATCTACGTGCAGGTACTGCAAAGCCACTGCAATCTGAAGTGCAATGTTCATCCGCGATGACCATGACAATGGAGTTGATGAATTCTCACTATGTTTGTGCAGTCGTTCATAAAGACTTCCATTTGGGATGAACTCAAATACAAGAATTTGCTCACCTGCAAAATCATTAACACAGTTTCTCTTCTTTCAGAATTATTACTTCTGAGAGTTCAAACAACTTATGCTTATTAACTTGGTAGTTGGTTGTGGAAAGAAGGAAAAAAAATATATAATAATGTCCACAAATAACCAGAGAAGATCTGTGAAAGTATAACTAGCTTAGGATAGGCAGGAGGAGCGATCTACCTGTACCCAAAGAGGTAAATACAAAACTTTAGAAACAAAGCCTTTCCTACAGTATAGGCAGAGTTTGAAGAAAAATAGCTAAAATTACAATCGACATTTGATTATTAGTTATCAGAAGAATTTACCGATCTGTCGATTTTGAAAGCCTATGGGTGACAAAGTTTAAGAACTAGATTTGAAAATACTTGGGACTAGGTTGTGTAAGATGTTATCCTTGGAGATTAGGTACTACAATGTGCTCTCTTTATTTGTCCTCACACAAAGCTTGTCTATCGACTGGTGGAGCCAATGAAGCCTGAAAGGAGGATTTTGTGAGAATAAATTTATCTCATCTGTCCATGGGTTGTGAAAGGGTCACAGTTGAACTCATCTGTATTAAAATTAGAAGGGTAACACATAATGACCAGGGATTACATCTCATCCCAGGAGTCAGCCTAGGGTTTGCGCTTAGGGGATCTATGAGGACCTAGCAAAAAGGTTTGCCTAACTCAATTAGGCATAGGCTGACATTGACAAAAGAACGAAAAAAAAACAGAGGTGATCTTATGCATATATTTATTATTAAACCTTTATATTGTGGGCACCCTGTTTTCTTCCGCTTTTATCTCTGACAAGTCAGAAGGTCCACAGGGAAATGGCAAAGGTAGTCCAGAGAATTCACTAGAATATATTTCATGTCTTGTGAATCTGATACGTGAGATGATGAAATTGGAAGGTCATGACTGCCTTTAAGCCAATGGCTTTGGAAACAGAGGCTGGTTATTGAAATTAGTTTAGGATTTTGTTTATGGTTTCTGGAATCAACTGTGATTTCTTCTCAGACATTTCAGATCCTCTTCCTAGATCAATCTTGAAGGAAATTTAAGAAAGAAGCCAATGCTTGATTGTTTCAGGCATTTATCATAGTTCAATTGATACAATTGATGAAATCTCAAAATGAGAATGAGATACAATTGATGAAAGCTTTTTGAGATTATTTTGAGAATGAGGCAGTGACAGCCTGATTAATTACCCAAGAGAAACATCCTCTGGCCGAGATTTAAACCCTCTCAATTAAATTCATTCAATGTTTTGATGGGTTTTTGCTGGTCTTTGCCCTGTTTCTCTTCTCAGGTATTAACAGAAATAATTGGGGAAGAGCGTTGAACACCTCTTTACTTTAAAATTTAGTTTAAAAATAGACTGAAGTTTTCATCAAGGAGTAGCTCTGCTCTGCCAATTCTTTATTCTATTTGTTCAATTACATGCATGTTGCTTTTTGCTATATGGAAACAGAAAGATTGTGAAGCTACCTTTTTCGAAGCACAGGCCTATCAAGTTAACCAGGTTAGGATGATTGAGCCGGAGCAGCACGGACAATTCCTCTTTGAAGATTTGTGGATTTTGGATCCCCCTCTTTGTTGCTCTCTTCACAGCTCCCACCATATTGTTCTCAAGATGTGCGCGGTACACTTCTCCAAATCCCCCTTGCCCAACTTTGGTGCTGAAATTATCTGTAGCTTGCAACACCTCCCACATAGCATAAGTCCGGATATGACTACGACTGATATCATTATGATTATGGTTTTCATTGCTTCTAGATAAGACCGACATCGTTCTTGAGGCAGACATTAGGCGCTTTCTTAGGATGAAAAAGAATACCAGACAAGCTACCACTATTATTACCGTGACTGGTACTGCTATAGCTATTGCCACTTTGCTTTGATCTTGTTTTTCTTGCTTTATGATACTAACGTTGTCAATAACAGGGGCACAGGTTCCAGCTTTCATGGGATTCAGGAATGTGAGATTCGTGACCTCAGTAGGCGCAATGAAATTCAGAGCAATTTGCTTCCACTCTAAATTTGTATTAGACGTATTTGCTGTATCAAATGGTACGAATAGCTCGTCTATTATCAATGCTGTGTAGTTAGACCCTGGAGAAAGCTGGACTTTCAGGGTTTTGTTCTGGCAAGACCCCGGATAACCGGCCATGAAAAATGAGAGAGAATATTCACCTCCGGCTCGAGTGCGAATAAACTGGGTGAGAGTAGCATCCGTCGTAAGACCGTTTCCACCCATAAGAAGGCTGTTGGAACCCTCCTTTGCATTCCACCCGGGGTTGCTCCAGTTAGTGGTGACAACCACCCTGCTTAATTCATCAGAAGTCTTCCCATATCGACCGATTGACCAGTAGCACAGGATTGGATTTCCCGCATAAAGCGTGATGTTGCCGCCTGGCGCAACCGAGGTGTTGCCCGGTGCCATGTCTTCAAAGCCGCCATTGGACACCAGGTTTTCTCCTCCCGGAGATGGAGCAGCTGCCATTACTGTAAATGTAAATCAAAAGTAAGCATATTAATGTCTGCAAATGATAAAATAGGTCAATAAGGCGATTGAAGTACAGTTACCAACGAAAGAGTGAAAACCAATAAATATTTTTTTAGGATTTTATCAAGCATGGCACAGGTTCAAGTCACAGCCCGATTCCCGACTACTGGAACTGCCGAAACGGGAATATGCGGAGTAAAATTTGGCGTCTACTCTCACATACGGATTAAACCTAATAATGTTTATAAAGTTCAAAATTGCTCTTCTTGCATTGGAATGGGTCTGGGATTTAGCCTCTTAAAACTGTTTAAAAGTAAAATATGGCATGTTGTTTATAATTTAGGGCTTTATATATCTAAAATAAAAATAAGTTGGCTTTAAAAATTTATATGTTTACAAATGTTTATGTTCTTAGCCTTCAAGACCACCCTGACAAAAAAGAAAAAGGTTAAGCTTAAACAACCTGTTCCTTGGGCTTTCATTTTAAATTGAAATAAAACTGTGAACTGATACAGGCTTGCACAGAAGGCGAGGAGTTCCTTCAAAGAGGGATGAATTCATCAGAAGTTTAAGTGAAGGTGGAGGAGGCTTCTTAAAATCAATAACAGATTTAGTTGAAGGATAAAGCTTAAAACATAGTTATACTGACAAGATTGTTTCTGTGTATGTTTTTCAATTTGAATGATAGATTGCTGAATAGTGAAAAATAGATAGTTGGAAGATGACAATATAACGTTGGGGATTCACCTGTGGAAGAGTAAAGAGTTTCGTTTGTAGGGAAGGGCACCCGTGTAAAGTAGAGATGTCTCTCAGAATAGCCGCTGTTTGCAGAACCGAGGCAGAGAGGGGTGTGTCCGCCAGGCTCTGTGAGCAAGCTCTGACCTTGAAGATAAAGCACTTCTCTCTTGGCCGACTGCAGCCCGCTCCGAATTCTACCGTCTTCTTGCAAAAACCATTGTTGAGATTTTTCCCCTGTGCAATTGGCTAACTTGGTCGGGTAGTTAGACACTGGATCGAATGGAATTTTGGCATGACACGATGTTGTGTTACGATTCTCTAGGCAAAGTGTGTCCGTCTCTCGAACATTCTGTTCGTGCCATTTAGATATGGTGATTGCCATGGAGGAGGAATTGTAGCTCCACAGCTGCAGGTCCCCTCTCAAAGGCGAAAATGTGCATTTGTGCAGACCGAGACTTGTGTTAGGCAACAGAACTGGATTTGCCCCGACGGGCTGCACGCAGTTAAATCCGCAGAGTGGAGAAACATTGGCTGGATCAAATTTTCTCGCAACTATCCAAAACTTGGAATTAGCAGATACCACTACCATCGCATTGAACCAGAGTAAGAAATGGAATACAGAGAAAGACAAATCCATGTGAAACTTTTGCGAGAAGGCCTTATGGACATTCATTCCTCTCACTTAGTCTTTAGAACACCAGATAACATTGCCCATTGCCGAATCTGCAGCTCAGATTAAAACTGCTGTTGTGTAGACTAAAAAGAAAACGTTTCTCGCCATGCAGCGCTGTTTGCCTTGGAGTCCATGAATTGGGTTTAAGCGTTGACTCTAAGAAATATAATAATAATTTAGAGACGATGTTAGGGAGTAGACCAGTTTTTACAGTTATCCAATGCGCTCGCATTCTATGAATTGTTTAAAAGTCAAAATCTTAGTTATAACCTCTTAACTCCTTAGGGAAAAAATTTCATAATTTTTTTTTTCGATTGGACGTACGGTTTAGATTCTATGGTTGCGCTAAGTTAGTCCTAGCGGATAATGGGTCTTCTCCCCTAACAGTCAAAACAAGATTTATTGGAAAAGACCATTAGAAATTTTATAAGATTATTTAAGCATTATTTATATTTTGTGACAACTCTTAATTTTATATTATGTGATTTTTAGAGGATGTTTAAGAGGACAATCTAATGAGTCTATTTTTAGGGGTGAGATTAGTCAAAGCAACAAACTTTGATTAAGATTTATATAGAAAAAATATGTCAAAATGAATAGAAACTTTATAAAATTATTTAAAAATCTTTATATTTTGGTTGTTGTATTGACATTTGTAACTCTTAAGTTTATATATTATTTGTTTTATGAATGTTATTAATTTGTTTTATTATATAATTATTAATATCATTATCATCACATGGATTTGAGAGCACTTAACACTGTTTTTTAATACTTTTGTGAGCACCACATTCACACATATAAATGTGATTTCTATTTTCACACTAATTTTTTTAGTTTTTATGAGTCAAAACTTGTTTCAATACTTTTATGATTTAAATACATATTAAATTTTAACAAAAGAATTCTTAAATTTGTTTCAATTTTATTTTTAATTTTTTTAAAATTATATTGTATAATTTATTATTAGAAAAATTGGTATATAATTTTTTTTTTAATATAAATTTTCATTATTATTAGATAATAGTTTATGAAAATCTTATATAAAATTAAATTATATTATAGATTTAAATTAATTTTTCAAAAGTACTATTTTTATTAAAAAAATTATTTTCAAATATAATTTTTTTAAATAATATAAGATAGAAAAGAGTTTGATAAAATTAATAAATTTTAATTACATAATTATTATAAATTTAAAAGTTTTGTTATATATATGTTTGTAAAGGAAAATAAACTTTATAACTATTTTTTAAGATTAAATTTAGGTTAATCTAATAAAATGTATAAAAATAATAATTTAATTAATTTAAAATTAATATTTTGATAATCAATAATAAATAAATGTGAAAATATAAATAGAAGTAATTGTACTTAATTTTAGAAGAATGATTTTTTTAGAGAAGATTTTAAAATGTATTTTTTAATAAATTTGTAACAAATTTCAAGAATTGATTGTGTGTAATATTAATCATCAATTATAAGATATTGTTTCAGATTAAGCTTCATGATCCATCATTAGGATGAGATAGCAAGAGAAGAGATAAATGGAGAGATAATAGTCGACCAAACACTCTAAATAGATGGAGAGGGTATAGGATCCAAGATGGTGATTAAAATTACACATAGTTGATTCTAGAAATGTGTTACACATTAATATTTAATGGATTGTCGAAACTTCATACTTTTAACATTCTTTTGTTTCAACTTTAGAATTTTTCTCAAAAGAATGTCTTAGATTTTATGATATTTGTGTGTTCTATTAAAGGACAAGTTTGTGGTCACAAATTTATCTTCTATATCTAGATTTGACCTTGCAGATGTTCAATTCTATTTTGTTGCTTGCTTGAATGGTCTTCATTTGCACTACTTCTTACAAATAACCAAGGGCTGGAGGTATTTAGAATTTCTTAAAAGAGGCTATTATTATATCAGAAGGAGATGTGTTCTTTAATGTCAACATTTGAAAATGTGTTCAAATATTTGAAGATAGCATGCAAGGGCCCTAGAATGCTGCATGAAGATTTTTTAAAATATTTTTAGTGGAGTAAATCCAAGTGTGATCACTTCTTTAATGCTCTAGAATGATAGAGGACTTGTGAATTCCAAATTATTAGAATAAATGCATTGCACACCTTTACATTCAAAAACATAAAAACATATCATAATAATTTGTGTTTATTCAACCTAGGAAAGAAAGTTAAAAGGTGGGAGTCCAATAAATTTAAATTTAAATTTAAAATTTTGAATTTAATAGAGGAAGAATATGTGACTCCTTTTTTAGACCTCTTAATCAATTTTGGTAACCTCCTTTCAAATATAAGGAATTTTACTGCAACATCAACAAATTGACACCTCCTCATGTCATGCACTAACAACTACCTTTTTTTTCTAATCAACAAGATACATTATGTTCATCAATACATTTGTTTGCAACAAATGACTTGGTTATAATACATAACAACTAATGTTGAAATCAATGACCATGTCTATTGTATAATGCATTTCTGAGAAAATAATGACTAGATCAATTTCAAGTTTAGATGATGAACAACTATAAGAAAATAAATTGTTATGCATTGGGAAATAGGTTATGTCATATTCAAATTTACATATTGCAACTAGACTCATTAATAGTGCCTTGGTAACATCATCACTACCATCTACCAAAAAGAGAGTATACCAACTTAATTTATTTCTCTTTGTTATCATGAAGTTTCAACAAATGTAACATTATAGTCGCTTGGGACACACATGATCCACAACATTCCAATTGTTTCATTTACTCATGGTGGCCATCAAAAAACTCTTTACAAATGTTTTGGGCATTAACAATCCATAAAGTGCAAGGCCTCTTGATCAATAGAGAAACAATTGACATTGAAAACATTGATTGCCAAGGTTTTAAATTTATAGTAGTGCCACTAGTTCAAGGATTAATCTAATCTATGCATCTCCTTTGCATTCTCATTAAATGGTATGTACGCATAAAAAAAATGTTCATCTAATCCTAGGGAAGTAGGAAGAGCATCCTTAACAATATTGACACACAATTTACATAAATTCATTTAGTTTCTTTCATTATGTAATTTAGAAAGATAATTTCTCATACTAAGAGAAATCAAACAAGCTTTCATGTGCTATTTTTTTCCAATATTTATAATGTCATAACCTCTTGAATTTTGCATGTCTCTTTCCAAATGCACAACTAACTAATAATCTAAATACAAATAAAACATTCCTCTTATATTTTTTACAATTTCTTCTCAAACCTACCAACATACCCATTAAAACTTTGAATACAATTACTAATATAGACTTGTATTTAAAAACTATTGTTATCCATAAATATATTTTTGATCAATTTAAATTTATATAAATCAAAAGTAAACATTTATTCATGAACATACACACATATTTTATATAATATAATGTTGTTCAATTATTTGTATACTCTTAATTAAACTCCACTAAATTCATTCAAACACCAAATTGCTCTATAAAATTAAATTATTTAAACTTTTCTGTTGTTCAAATTTGATTTTAATATAAAAATATTATTTTTTTCAATTTTCTTTATACGATACATTAATAAAAGGTTTTTATACAGAAACTGTAACTACTTTATGACTTTGTTTGGTCCCATAAATTACTTGGACTTGTAAAGCATTCAGCCCGTTCTTTCTTATTAAAAACATGGTTGCCCATTAAACAATCAAACACGTGTCAAATGTCAACACAAATTATTTGTTTCTGGAAATATAAGATATGTTCTCCGTTGCAATAGACGTATTCAATTTGTTCTGCAGTTGATATACGTCTTCAACCAAAAAGGAATCAAAATCAAAATGGGGTTTTATTAGGAAAGTCTGAGAAAATATCAGCTGAAAAAATGACGTTTTTGGTTAGTATTTGTTTTCTGCAAATATTTTATAGTCGTCCGGTTTGAATTAGATAGGAGGTCAATATATGCTGACCAAGTACGAACGGGGCAACGTCTACCCAGTCCCAGGAATGCACCCAGCATGGATGTATGGCCTCCACATACATGCTGCCAATGCGGTGTCTCCTACGGATACCTGCAGTTCTGTGCCTCTCCACTGCTTTCCCGTACCATGTTTGTGAGAGCACGAAAAATGATGTATCTGCACTCCAAACCAAATACATTTAATTTAAATTCTTGTTTAAAATTTTAATTGCATGTTGGGAAAAAAAAAATATTGGAAAACTCTTAGTGGCATTAAAATATAATTTATGGTTTTTTTAAAAATTTATATATTATTAAAAAATAAGTAATGTTTTGTTTAGTTAGTTTTTTTTTTTTTAATTTTAAATTTAACAGTTTACAAAAATAAATAAGTTTTTAAATAATTTTGTATTTATTAATATTTTTAAATGCATGTATTAAATTGAATTATTAAAAATTGATATTTTTATAAATATATATATATAAAAGGTTTTTTTATTTTTTTAAATTTAGTTTAGAATTAATAAAATAATATATTTATAATTAATTCAGTATAAATTAATAATTTAAAGTTATGTTTTAATATTTTCAATTATTGTATTTTGATATGAGTAAATAGAATAGATAGGGATATTAAATTTTATAATTAGAGAATGAATGTTCTTTGATAAAGATAAATTTACTTAGTGAAAATGTTCAATAATTAACTTGTTGCATTATCAATATAATAATAATAACAAAAAAGAGAGATGCCTATAGATAATAATAATAATAATATGTTGAATTCAAAAGTCTAAAATGCCACTAAATTACACTTACAATAGAAAAATTAATACCACATAACATGAAAATTTTAAGAAAAACTAAAACTAACAAACATATATTTTTATTAAAATTATAATTATAAAATAACTCTTATTTAAATCAAATTAAAATGATTCTTAAATTTTCCTAAAGTAAAATTTTAAAAATTTAAGTAAATAAAATATAATAAATTTTAAGTAAATAAAATATAATATTGATGTAAACTTAGTCCTTACAAGCATTGTTTAAATTTTGAAAATGTTTTTCAATTTCTATAAAAATAAAAATAATAAAGAGTTATGAACTTCTTTTTTATATTGTAGACATCTTATTGTGCTTATTTTATTTCATTAGTGAAAGATTTATATGTTGCATTCAAATATGAACTTCTCTAACAATAATTTCCAGCAATTTATATTCAAATAGATCAATCCCTACCTAAAATAACAACTTAACTGATTATGAATAAATTTAATCATTAAAATATTAGCACATTTAAATATTGAAATCTAAATTATTATAAAAAAATACATAAATATGTCTATGATATATAATATATTGTAATTATTTGTAAATTATGAAGTGAAATAACTTAAAGGGATATTTTATATTCATAAACTAAAATATTTTTTAATATTTAAATATCAATTACTATATTTTGTTTCTTATTAATTACTTTTATTTTGAAAATATATTAAATTTTTTAATTAAATGTCTTCTTAGTTTGAATTATGAAATAAAAGGTTTAATATTTTTTATACAAGTAGACTCAAGATGGGATAGGCCTAACAACAAGGTTCAAAGAATGAGACATAATTGACAATTACAAATTATGAAAACTCAAAGCCCACAATTCTTTCAAAACAAACTAAGGGAAGTTGTTAAATTATCAAAAGATGAATTTGATTTTAATGTGAAGAGTTGAGTCTATAACATTAAATTTTCTTATAAGATAAGTTAAATTGAAAAGAGCATTCAATTTATATAAAATGTTCTATTGAGATTCTATGGGGTTAAGGTTATCACTCTCAACAATTACTACTTTAAGCTAAAGTAATAGAAATTTAAACAATGGTTGTAAGGACTAAGTTTAAATCAATATTTAAAAAATTATTAAACATACAAATAATTTAAATAAAAACACAAGCTCTTAATAAAATTACAAATAAAATAATAATTGAAAGAAAAGTGTCAACACTTAAAAGTAAATTAAAAGTTTATACGAATCAATTTTATGTCAGTTTTAAAATTTATTAAGAGTAGAATTTTTTTATGGTAATCATATAAATAATTTAAATAAGAGAATAGTCACTAAACATTAAATTAATCAAAATTATGAGGATTAAATTTAAATTATTCTTCAAAAATTATTAAACATATTATAGATATGTAATATTTGAGTAAATTTTTTAATTAAATGTCTTCTTAGTTTGAATTATGAAATAAGAGGTTTAATATTTTTTATACAAGTAGACTCAAGATGGGATAGGCCTAACAACAAGGTTCAAAGAATGAGACATAATTGCCAATTACAAATTATGAAAACTCTAAGCCCACAATTCTTCTTCAAAACAAACTAAGGGAAGTTGTTAAATTATCAAAAGATGAATTTGATTTTAATGTGAAGAGTTGAGTCTATAACATTAAATTTTCTTATAAAATAAGTTAAATTGAAAAGAGCATTCAATTTATATAAAATGTTCTATTGAGATTCTATGGAGTTAAGGTTATCACTCTCAACAATTACTACTTTAAGCTAAAGTAATAAAAATTTAAACAATGGTTGTAAGGACTAAGTTTACTTCAATATTTAAAAAATTATTAAACATACAAATAATTTAAATAAAAACACAAGCTCTTAATAAAATTACAAATAAAATAATAATTGAAAGAAAAGTGTCAACACTTAAAAATAAATTAAAATGTTTATACGAATCAATTTTATGTCAGTTTTAAAATTTATTAAGAGTAGAAATTTTTAATGGTAATCATATAAACAATTTAAATAAGAGAACAGTCACTAAACATTAAATTAATCAAAATTATGAGGACTAAATTTAAATTATTCTTCAAAAATTATTAAACATATTATAGAAATGTAATATTTGATAAACATATAAATAAATTATATAAAAAGATAAACATTAAATACAATTTAAATTGGCAATCATAAAAATTATTTTTAAATATCTTTTACAAGATTATTAAATATAAAAATTATTTAAAGAAGACTATAATTTTATAATAAGATAATATTAATATTTTTTAAAATAATATTAACTGTAAATACAAATACAATTCAAATAAAAAGTATTAAAAAATTAAATCATTTTAAAAAAAATATTATATATAAAAATAATTTAAAAAACCAAGGCTGGATATTTTTAAATATTTTTATATTTAATAATTAAACTATTATTTTTTATTTTCTTTCAAAACTATTTTATTAAATATATTTAAAAATACTATATCTAATATTATATTATATTCAGAGATAATTATTCTTTAAAAATATGAATATCTTAAAATATGAATATCTTATTTTATTATCTAATCTTTTCAGAAAATAAAATAAAATAAAATAGAGAAAAAAATACACAGTTAATGCACATGACACATCAATAAAAAGTAAAAATTAGTTTAAAAAACTAAAAAGTAAAAATTAATTTTAAATCGTTTCCACTGCAGATCACGACACTGACAGAACTGAGAAAACTGTTATAGTAAGTATGGTGGGAAGATGCATGAAGGCATGCGACATCCATGCCCCGGTGCATTCTTGGGGCTGGGTAGCCACTGCCAACGAACGGTGGGCTCATATCACGAACGGCGTGCAGGGAACAGGAACGTCGGGCTCATATCACGACTGGTGGCAGGGAATAGGAACAGCGGGCAGGAACAAGAATCTCAAGCCAACAAACAAGGAACATGAATCTCGAACAACGCACAGTGGGCCTTGGTTTGGTGGTGGCTCCTAGGTAGAATAGGGTAAAATGGTGGGCAAAATAGAACAGCAAAACATGAAGACAAAGATTCGTCTTGTCTTCTCCGCAAACAAATTAGGTGTGGGCCTGCCTCTCTCCTTTGTCTGTTGGTTCCTTTATTTCTTTTGTTTCCTGTCTCGTTTTTGTGCAATGTCAAAACGGGGATGTGAAAACCATAGGGGTCAGTGCACTGTAAACCATGGTTAAGCAATTAGTAAACTCTTAGGTTATCACATTCAGAGAAAGTCAAGGGTTTGAAGGGGTAATAACTCATTTATCTAAAAGAAATGCACAATCTTGGAATCTAGGGCATGTAGGGCTTGCATCGGGTGGATGTGAGTCAATATACAACCCCCAAAGCTGCTTCCTGGGTAAAGAGACTTTGCCAGGAAGGTGTTCATATTCCATGGGATCACTCAATGCAAGCTACAAAAGGGCCTGCAAGCTCATTATTAAGCTCTCAATTAGGGGACCTGGCCAGGCCTTGGATTTCGTTCTGCCCAGAGGTTCCTCAAGCTTTTTCATCTGACACAAAGGAGAAGTTGGTGTTTGTGAACTCAAAGCAATATAAAGGGATTTTAAGGCGTAGGCAAAACAAAAACCTGAAACTGTCACAAAAGAAAAAACCCATCATGATTTTACCAAAAGGTAGAAACAATGCAAGTGTCGCTATAAACATGCCTCATTTAATAGATGACCAAACAGTGCAAGGGGAAATCAAAGAGTCAAAGAAAGAGACTTTGTCATTTCAAGAGGCTCTGAAGCCAATCCAAAATAAAAAAGAAAGTTTTACAGTAAGCAAAGAGGGTGGAGCAGAAAAGCTCCATGACAATTTGGACTCCTACAGTCCCACATCCACTCCTCTGTTGTGGTCTTCAGAGCTTTATGTGAATGAGCTCATGAACATGAAGAAGAGGATTGAATTGTTAGAACCGAAAGGGTAGTGATGATTCCAGGCTAAAAGAAATATTAGAAGCCAACCAGAATCATGCAAGAGAAAACAAGTTGCTCAAAGAGCAAGTAATAAGCTTGCAAAGTAAGATGGAGAGAGGTCAAGAAGAGCTGGCTACTTTAAATCAAGATTTAGAACAGTAAAAAACAACAGAAAAACATAATTCAAAGGCAATGTTGGTAAATGACACACACAACTAGAAGCGATTCAATCAACAATCTCAAACATGGTAACAAGCGAAAGTAAACTAAATGATCAAATAGAAGAAGCCAAATCTTGGGCACAAGTCATAAGTGGATCGTCAACCACACAAAATGAAATTATCGAGAAACACATAAAGATGCAATTAAGAGAAGAAAAAGTCAAGCAGGACAAAGCTAGGAACATCATCATCAAAGGTTTGAAGGACTTCGGGGAAAAGGAGAGAACTGATATTTTAGCAAGGGACTTTCTCAAGGACCAACTAAAATGGGTAGGCAATATTTAGCAGGCAAGCAGGATCGAAAAGAAAATAGAGGCAGGAAGGGATATGCATGTAAGGGTTGTCTTAAGTAACATGGAAGACAAGACTGCAATCTTGAGGAAGAGGGGGTCTCTTAGAGGCACTCAAATCTACTTGGATGAAGATCTAACATTCGATCAGTAGGAAGAGCAAAGGAAGGAATGGGTGAAAGTGAAATCATCCAGAGATGCCGAAAAATGGGCATGGCTAAAAAATTGGAAAGCTCAAATTGGCAAGCGATTACCACACAATAAATAGGAATTTAGGGTCCCACGAGAGCATTTACACATGGTAAGTTGGAATTGTAGAGGTTACCCATGGAGAAGAGGACCGGGGCTGGGGCCCATAGCAGAAGGGAAAGACATTATCATTCTTACATAAACACATGAGCATGATGGTTGCAAAGTTCCGGATTTTGAAGGATATGTTAAAATCTCAGCTTGGAATGAAGGGACTGAAACGGGTAAGGGACATGGTGGGATTGCAGTCCTAATAAAAGAAGCTTGGGGAGTGATAATAAAAGTTGAAAAAGTGGATCCAAACAAGCAGTTTATATGGTTAAAAATAATTGAAAATGGTACTATAATTTGGCTGGCTGCATGTTACTTTGCCCCTAAAAATTCAAAGACCTACAAGAAGAGAAAGATGGATAATGAGGATCCGTTTGCTGCCTTAAAAAATGACATTTATGTTTTTAGCTCTTCGGGAGAAATAGTGCTAATGGGGGATTTTAATGCTAGGACGACCAACAATCAATCCATTCAGTTGGGCAGTAGTGAGGGGGAGGACAACAACCCTCTTTGGCTAGAGGAAGCGGAGGTTCAGCCTTGGGAAAGGACCTCGCAAGATGGTAGTGGGGGTGTGTCACACTTTGGAGTAGAGTTGCTTGGTTTGTGTAGCTTATATGGCATGGTGATTTGTAATGGTATGAAACTGTGGTCAGATTTAGGCAGTATCACTTGCAAAACATACAATGGGCAAAGTGTGGTGGACTATGTGTTATGCTCTCAAAATTCAGTCCCTAGGCTGCTAGAGTTCAATATTGGGTGTTGTACTATTGGTCTAAATTATGATCATATGCCTCTTTTTGTTAAGTTTGGCATTCATGAAGGCAACCGACAAGAGGGGAAAACTCACCTTTCTCATAAGAAGGCTCATTCGCAAGGCAAAATCCTTGTGAATCATGAAAATCAAGAAATTTTCGTTGTTGCGTTGGATCATCAGCTTCAAGAAAGAAAAACAGACCATGCAATGAAAGCAATGAAAAAAATGATCACATTAGCAGTAATATACTGGTCCCTCTGATTCACAAAGCTCTTGAAGGTTGTAAGAGATCTCGGACTAGGAAGGGGATTTCAAATACTTTTCCTTCTAATCCATGGTATGATGAGGATTGCAAGGCAACAAAGAGATTGGTCAAAAAGAATATGTCAAACAAAGAAACTAAAGTAAACTACGAGAAGTTGGTAAAAGCTAAAAAAGAAATATATGTGAATTTAAGAAGGAAGGAGCTAATTTCTATGGGAAAACACAACCCCAAAAGTTTTTGGAGAGAGCTGTAGCAAAAGAAAAGTCAGGTGGAAAATAATATTACTGGGATGCGGTGGCTAGAATATGCATAACTCTTGTATGAACGGCCAATGGTGAAAAGCATGCCCCCTTTAATTCATATCTCAAGAGAGCTCTTCTCAGAAGAAGATATCAAGAAAGGTATAAAAAATATCGCAAGTGGTAAGGCTCAAGACATTGATGGGCTGCAAGCTGAATTCTTAAAGTGGGGTTGTGAGCTCCTCACACCTCATATCAAATACCTCTTTAATAACATTACTCAAAATGGCTTTTCGACTGAATGGACTACCAGTGTGGTCATTCCCTTACACAAAAGTGGGGATATCAATAATCCTTCTAACTATCGTACTATCATGGTCAATCCTCTGCTTGATAAACTATATGGGAGCATGTTAGAGCGCAAAATTAGTAATTGGGCTGAAAAGGAAGGTAAAAGGGCAAAAGGGCAGGCTGGTTTCAGGCCAAAGCATTCCACCATAGATCATTGTATCACACTTAGACACTTTGTTGAGAAAGCTTGGGACACTCAAGGGGGTGAAGCATTTTTTTGTTTCATTGATTTCAAAAAAGCCTTTGACACGGTGCCTCGGGACAAGTTTTGGAACAAAATGGAGGAATTGGGTATTCCTGATGAGCTTAGAGTGTCAGTTCATAAACTTTATGAGAAAGTTAGAGCTAAAATTAGAACAAAAGATGGTATGTCTGAATGCTTTGGTAGTGACATTGGGGTCAAGCAAGGTTGTCCCTTGTCTCCCACGTTGTTTGGCTTATGTATTGATAAGCTTGAAGAATTATTAAACAAAATTGTTGGAGAGGGTATTCATCTAGCTAGTTATGTGGTGAAGTTACTTTTATATGCGGATGATCTTATCTTAATTGGAAAATCTGCTCCTAGTTTGAGAGAGCATTTAAAGGCTCTCGAACTTTTTTGCCAAGAGGTTGGAATGCAAGTTAACACCAGCAAAACCAAAATCATGATCTTTTCTTTGAAAAGGAAGAAGCAACAGTTTAATTTCATTTTTGAAGGCAGCTCTTTGGAAGTGGTGGAAGAATACAAGTATTTGGGTATTGATTTTCATAACAGGCTCAGTTGGGAGACTTGCAGAGCGAAAAGGATTCAAGGTGGTTGGAGGGAATCCTATTTATTATAGAACAAATGTAGGACAACAGAGCTATGGGATTGGAAAACAAAGAAAACCCTTTTTGGTTTGTTGGTGGCGCCGGTTGTCCTCTATGGGTGTGAGGTTTGGGGGGGGGTAGCATTTCAAACCACAAGTGGAGGCAAGTTGAAAGAATTCAAAAGCATTTGATCACTACTAGCATCAAAGTCAAATCCTCGATTGCGTATGAGATTCTCTTGGTTGAAACTGGTACTTTCCCGTTGGAGGCATCCGCAATCATTGGGTTAATAAATTATTTAAAAAAAATTGATAACATGGAGACACATCGCTGGCCCAAAATGGTGGTTGGGGAGGAGCTAAACTGTAGAAAGAAAACTTGGATGAAGCAAAATAGCAAATGGTTGAGAAAATGGAACATTAAGCTGCATGAGTGCCCCAACACGAATACTGAGATAAAAAGGTATGTGCTAGAAAAGTTTAGGTGTGCTATGTGGACTAAGCAAGTTGGCCGTAAAAAGACACATTATATCCAGGATTTCAACCCCGCGTGGGAGCATGATGAGAAAGACTACCTAAAGGTTGCAATTAAAGGCAAGGCTACGATTTTGATTTCTCAATTGAGAACTGGGTCACACCATCTTCGATGTGAAATTGGTAGGTGGGTTGTCCCCAAGGAAGCTTGGGAACAAAGAACTTGTATTTTTTGCAGCAAAGGGGTCGTGGAGACTGAATGGCACTTCATCATTGAGTGTGTTGCTTATGTTAATATCTGTGTCCAGTATGAAAACAATTTGAAGGTGCACAATCTAAATGAGCTCTTTAAGGAGACTAGGCTCTTCAAAACTGTTGGCTTTCTGGTCAAGTTCTTTAAGAGGAGGGCGGACATGGAAAAGAACTTGAAAGTGGTTAAATTTTCGACGTTGGGTCCCATAGACTGATGGTCTCGTGAACGTCATTAAAATCCATTCATTCATTCAATATCAAAACACATCTGTGGAAAGCAGAAAGAAGATGACGACATTTGTAAATGGAATGCGTCATCAATCACTTTAATATGACTTTCGTCAGTGGACTGACCAGGATGAGTTTTTCTCTCCTCATCGATATTTTGCTTATTTTTTAATTAATATATTTTTTAATTACTAGCAATCGCACCTTGTGTGCAATGGGTATGTCGAAGATTTGATGGAGATCAATATTTTATTTTTTGATATTCTATTTGAAAGATAGAAATTGTAAAATATTGTCATTTTTTTTAAATAAATGAAAGTTATGCATTTTGCATTTATGTGTTATTGTAATTTAAATTTTATTAGTAAATTATTATATGGAATTACAAGTTAGTTAATAAATTTAGCATACTGTAATTTTGGAAAGTAAAAGAACAAGTATAGTTGCAAAAAATTGTGAGGAAATATTCACTGTAAGCATCAGTATATTGGCAAAAATGTGGGAATGTATTAAGTTTAACATATGAAGATGTTCAGATGTAAAATAGCTCTAAGATTTAATGCTCTGGAAACCATTGCATTTACAGCTTAAGCTACAGTTGCTATACATTAAATTGTAAATAATATTGTCAGAAAACTATCACAAAAATAGCCTTAAGAATAGTTCGCTCTGTGAAAATAGCTCTGGCAACCATTGCATTTACATCTTCAGCTACAACTGTTATACATTAAATAATAACTAATATTTGGTTTGTGTCACACCAATCCCTTGAATTTTGATAGTTGGTCTTAAAAGTACAAGCACCAGTATATTGGCCAAAATTTGAGAATGTACTAAGTTTAACATATGAAGATGTTTGATCTCTACTGTTCAGTCTATGAAAATAGCTCTAGCAACCATTGCATTTACAGCTTCAGCTGCAACTGATATACATTAAAAAGTAAATAATATTATCAGAAAATTAAAGAGAAATAACAAAAAAAATTAAACTGCCAAATTAACATAAAATTATTACAATAGTATTATATATTGAAACAGCCACAGATAAACTGTGATCTAGATGTGTACAGATACCCATAATAAATTTCACTAAAATCATGGCAAGTGAGTTACATGAAGATTCTGCACAAAATGTGTCGAAGGCCAATCATAAAAATGGGTAGAGTTTGCAGGAAATTTTTTGAGGGTAGTTTTTAAAGGAGACTTGTAAAAATCTGTAGGTGAGGTGAAAATGTGACAACATATAGCCATTATTCTGGAATGAAGCCAAAGCACAAGAAAGAGTTTCGTAAAAGAGCCAATTTCATGCTACACAATTATCTTCTAATATAAAGTCTATTAAAGATATTTTTTGTTCAGCTCATTATGGAGTTTTATGTAAATCAACAAGTACAAATGAAGATACATAAACAAAATGTACCAAGGTATCCCTGTTTTGTGTGCTTCCTCTCGCCACATAAATGGGGATGATATGCATGTTGTCCTCCCATTCCATCCAAAATTGGATCCCTGCCAAAGAGCAGAGACATGCATTATGATTAATTTGAGAAAGAAATCAGATTATTAAACATATAAGAACACTGTCTGGAATCCAGTCAGTAAAAGCCTAAATGACATTTTTGAAATAATAACATTTTACACCAAGCAAAATATCATACAGCTAGAAAGTAAATGACATTAATATTTTGGCATTTTGTACGATGATATTTGGAACAAGTAAAGCCAACATTCGTAATTGTAATGGAGTATAAAAGTGAAGTCAGGGAATTTATTTTTGAAAGAAGAAAACAAACGCTGGTATTTCAAATGCAATATCAAACCTAAAATTTACTAGAACAAGGTAGTCTGGCCCAAAAAAAATCTTATTTGGAAAACTAAAAATAAACTTAGACTACGAAGTGAAATTATTTTAGGAGCTTGCAATTATCTGTAAATTACTTTAGGAGTGTGTTAAATTGAATGGAAGATGCAATTATCTGTAAATTAAAGAGAAGGGAGAAGGTTTTACCGATGTGAACAAGATTTGTAATGGAGAGGTCCAGTTCAAACAATAGCTTCAGTATAAGATGGTGGAACATTTTTTTTGTGTAGTTTCCAGACATATGATGCTGGTAGACCGGTTGTCTAGCGTTTGAGCTGTGTGTTCAAACCCCTATTTTTCTAGGAATATGGAACAAGTTAGCCATGATGAAATATGAAAGTCAAGTTGAACTCCTCCCATAGATGTGAAACTTTTAAAAAGAAAGCAACAAGTTTGTAGCAGACCTTTTGTATTGGGGGAATTGATTAAATAGTCGATTTCCAAAGCTATGCATAGAAAGGGACAGGCCTGCAAAGTGAATGTTGAAAGTGAGGAAGAGATTGGATACTCATTGTCTAAACAATTATGTGTGCAATTGTAATGTAGACTTTGAAAGACATAGGATTAAAGAATTATAGAACTAACATGTATTTTTTGGGTGAAAAGTATTTGAGAATGTCAAGCAATTGAAGTCGAAAGTGCTGACAATCGAGTGTCCTCTTTAATCCTGCATGCAACGTAAGGGCTTTGTTGCATGTGTGTGTATCTTTAGAATGTGAATGAAGGGTGGATACAAAGACCTCCAAGGTGAGTGACTCTAGAAATAGCTGTGAATGTCAACCCTTGTCGGTCAATGTTGTTGATGTCTACGGTGGCCCTTTCAAGTGTAAGGCCCTGTGATTTGTGGATGGTTAAGGCCCATGCCATTTCAAGTGGAATTTGGCGTCAACCACCATGTGTCAACGGGGTAATAGGGACATGTGTTGGATTGTTTGGATCCCAAGCAAGCCCTATGTAATGCTTGAAGCGAAAAACAACAAACAAGGGGAGTTGGGGTGGTTTTTCACCCTCCTTATAGACAATTTGTTTGACTTGTACAAGAAGGCCTATATCAGTCCAAAGATTACAACATAGCATAACCTTTTGGTTGATGCACAACAAGATTTTAGATTCAAGTTGTTCATCATCTAGATTGAAGTGTAATGAGTTCCCTGATTGCTCTGCAGTGGATAAGGCAACAGGTTGCGCTAAAGACAACAACATGCGCTTATTATGGAGCGAGACCATGTCATTGGTTGCAAAAATATGTACGGATGATAAGAAAGCACCTTGTTCTATGGATGTTAGTGTTGAGGTCAACCGTGACATTAGCAGTTGCCTATCTGCAATTGTTGGTTCAACCTTCCTTAAATTGCACAATAGTTCATGAAATAGTATTTGAGACGGATCCTCTCTGCTTTGACGAAATATTTTGTTAAGTGTAATAATTGTTCGGAAGCTCCGCCATAGTGTCCCACCATATGAAGTAGAAGAGTACATAAGAATGTCTTTGACTGGCGGTAGTTGGCCCAAGTCTCCAAAAAAAAGTATTGAACGACCACCAAAGGGGGTGTGGATATGTGCAGGGAAAGCTTCACGCAAACGAATGTCAATGCGTTCTAGTAGCTTTGGACCGATGAAGCTCATCTCATCTATCAGAATGTAGCAAACAAAGTACATTTTCTCTTGGAAGCTTGCTAGTGGTTGGCCTTGCAAGGGAGCCATCTCTTTGATGGGTATGTGAAGTGCAAAATGGATTGTCGATGCTCCAATGTTGAAAGCTGCAACACCTGTAGGTGCAAGAAGTAGGAGCGATGTTTGGCTGCTTGGAGCTGAACCATTGAGTGCTGACCTAATATTTTTTATGAGGTGCGACTTTCCGGTTCCTGCAGTTCCTTGAACAATTATTTTTAGTGGTGGTTGGGAAGTGTTGGAGGATAGGTGCAACAACACTAAATCCAAAGTTTTTTTTTTGTTATGATGAGAGGGCATGCAAGTTATTTACATTGGGTGGAAGAGGGACTTGAAATGTTGTGTGTTTTGTATCTATAAAGCTGGTAGCCAAAGTGTGATATAGTGGATTTATGGATGGAGTCTCCCAATCATGGTTAAGGTCTATTCTACGGTTACCCAACATGTTAATTTCGTCAAGGTGGATTGGATGGCATGGGTGTACACTTTACAAAACTTTCCATTCATATTGGTTGCATTGTTGTGGTTGTTCATCATTGCTCGAAGGAGTGTTGGGGTCTGGATTTGCGGTTGTTTATGGTGCAGTGTGTCGCACATGCCATGGATGGTAAGTGCATGCCAACCTCTCCCAGTTAGCAATAATTTTAGTGGTGGACGACCCACAGTCATATGCAATGTTACGAAATGGTTTGTAGAGAAGTAATTCACTCCAACAGAACTCGTGAAATCTTGGGTCATCCCTTGCAGGAATGCTTGTGAAACACAGGGATACTCGAACAATAGCTTTTGTGGCACGCTCTTTCCATTGGTTCATTTTGCGAGTTGCTCTGAAGCTCCATTGTTGCGTGACATCAATCAGTGCCATTGTCTCCAACAAAGAGTACGACTCATGTGTGCATCAATGTACAGTCTATGTTTGTTGATGTGGACATGGGTGAGAGCAGAATGCATTGATAGTGTTTCTGGTTTATATTTAAAGAAACAAAAATCCTACTAGACAGGGAAAGGGGTAGTTTTAATAATAGGTGGCAACTTTCTTAGGCACTAATATCATGGTCAACAAGGTTGTCAACAAGCATTTTCCTAAAATCTATTGGTGTTGGCTTGTCAAGATCAAAGTTGGTCAAAATACGAGAAAGCATTGCATGATATGTTTCAGATTTGCTTTATGCTTTTGCTGCATATTTTGCTATATATTTGAGCACTGCATCTATTGAGAGAACGAGCTGACAATCTACATTTGCTCACCAAATAAAGAGGATAGTGGGGTTGTGAAGATTAACTATGTCATCATTACGAGCAGGGGTGTACTTTGGTTGGCCACTCTCATTTGAAAGGCTTGAAGTGGCTTGGATGGGCCAAGGGACCTTGTACCGACATTCAAAGGTGGCTCCTTTTTTTCGCAAGCATGTGTTTAAGGTACAACATGTACGGCGTTAAACACAGTTGAGTAGTTCATTGTAGTCATGTGAAGGGTTGGACAACATAATCATTCTTGTGTCCATTAAGCATGGGTTGTCAAAGGTAGATTGTAGAACCCTTTCGCTTGATATTGGATGGGGGTGCGGGTTCCATGCAGAGACATGTTTGTCAATGTAGTTGATCGCATCTTGGACCGATGCAATATTATTCCATTGTAGTGTGGCAATATTAGGTGCTTCTTTGAGCCAAATGAAGCCATGGACATGTGCAGAACCTCGGTGTTTGCACTCATACCTGGAGAGTGGAGATCTTAGTAAGCAATTAGTGAATGGAATAGATTAAAACAAACAATGTGAAACATGTTTACCTGTACCAGTAGTCAATTGTGCATAGGCGATTTTCCAAAACCTCTTCACGAAAATAAGTAAATCTATGATGCATGTAAAGTGCAGAAAGGTGTGGGTTTTGCACTATATTTTGGATCCTCCATCGAGTTGCAGCCATAGCAGTTGATGGTGTGGTAGACGACATGACTTTGTGTATGTTTGGCCATTTAGTATCTGTTGCACTTAGGGTAAAGAATAGATTCAGGCAACCAACCCAAATAACCATGTTAGATAGCTCCCCCTATGGTGGGTCCAAAAGGGCCGTGTGCTATGTATTATTGATCCAAATCGCAAAACCTGGTCTATAAGCTTTTCATTGGGAAGGTCCTTTAATCTTTGGCACAGGGCAAGTATTGTTGTTGGCAAGCTACATTCCAAGTGTTTTTGAACAAACACAGAAGTTGTGGCCTAGCTTCGGTGGCACATGAGAATATTAAGTATGAAGTATCTAAACCATGGGTGTTGGTTGAACCTATTATCATGATATCTCAGAAGATGGACAGCATATACATGTAGCTTGAACTCTTTCATATTTTGTTGGTTGAATGCAGTTGTGCCCTTCAGAAACAATGTGGGGAATGCCATAACAAATAATCCTTCAGTGCAGTATTCATTGATGGGCGTCAAAGAAACTTGTGGCCAATCAATAGCTGGAGTGGGGCGTCCTTCCCCTAACTGCAACAAGGTTCACATTTCTTGCACTTCTGTATGGGCAGGGGGCAGGTTTGCTACAAACGATGTCGTTGCTTGCAAATTATCTTGCAACTGTCCTTCGTCTGGATTATCTGTTTCCATGAAACATACATCTAAGGGATCTGAATTTGAGGTTGTTACATGTAGAAGGTCAGAGATGTCAGTGGAGGCAATAGGCAAGCATAAGAGAGATGCCTCATCTAATTGTACATCTTTGTAGTAAGGGTCATTAAAGATCTTATACTGTAAAGCCTCATGAACACGTGAGCTACAAACATAGAAGCTATATTGTTGGGAAACAACATTTTTTTTGTTAACTATGAGTATATCTAGGTTGTGTATATGTTGTGGTAATTAAGTTGCAATTATAGTAATATTCTGAGGAAAAAAAATAGTGTGGCCACTGTATTTTAACTAGCCCCCTCTTGCATAAGTAGCTTGTAGGACAAGGCTGACTCTTGCTATAAGCATCTCCTCGACCTGAGTTAGGTTTTGCAAACAAGCAGGCTGCTCATCAAGGTCCATGTTGTTCCACCTTGAGAAGCGATTGCCATTTTTTTCTTCTGAAATGCACCTTGAACATGCAGTAGTACCATTGAATTGCGTAGTTTTTATCCTTGGATATCGTTCCATGCATATTTGGCATGTTGAAATGTTTGATAGGTTGTCCAACTTTGAACGGAAGGAATTCCTAGCGACGTAATAGTTTGTAGGAAATGGGTTTTGGGTTTGGGCGGGGGAGTTGGGTCGTAATATAGACTGCATATGAGTTGCATATGCTTGTAATGGGGAGGGGTTACTGGAAGGAGAGGGTGTGGACGTGGAAGCTCCTGCTTGGAGGTCGTGACAGTTTGCTCATCTCTGTCTATTAATAGAATCCTTCTTTGCATGGTACCTTAATCGTTGCAGTTGGTTACGGCGAGAACGTTTTGCTTGCAAAATTTTTGCTTCGTTTTCCATTACACAGGTTGCTGGGAATCAAAGCAATGCAATATTATTTTTTAATAATGCGATAACTTTTGTGTGCGACATTAAATTTTCAGATTGAGAAAAGACAATAGACTTTTAAAAAAACTATGTGTGGGTGAAGGTGGTTGTGTTTAAACTTTGTGTTGTTGTGCGCATAATTTGTTGTTCATAATATAATGACCTGTATAAAACATGACCGGCCATAATGCTTGCAATTACAATGATTAGTAGTGACACAAACTTCATTGGAATGCATAGACTGAAAATAAGAAGAGAGAAAAATACCATACAAGTGGGATAAAAAAAGATGATATAATTTATTTTAAATTGTTGGCAAATCTGTGATATTTTAATATTTATGACATTTGTAATATATATTTGAATGTGGGTAAAAAAAATTTAATTATATGAGAATTAAAGAAGGATTTTGCATTATAATTTTCCTAAGGGGTGTATGGGCAGTGCTCAAATTGGTTGTTGGCAAATAAGTTAATGATCCTGGAGCCTATGTTCAAGAAGAATCCATCGGGCAGGTGTGACGTCAGAATCCGCAAAGTTTGTAAACATCCTTCCAGCTTGTGTGAAAATCGTAGGTTCCTTTGCTTATTCACAATGGGGAAGCTATCTCAAAGTCCCTCATAATCCTGCAATACATAGACGATACATGGCCTGTAGTACCCTTGCTGCCCAAAGACCCATATGAACGAGCCATGGCTCTGTTTTGGGTTGCATTCATTGATAGAAAGGTGGGTCCGCTTAAAATTTTATTTTTGGCTTTTCTACTCACATTAGATGTTTTTTAAGCTTATTTAAGTCAGATTCCAGTTCAAAATGTGTCTTCTATCTACCTTGTTTAGATGATTATTGCTATGAAATTTTAGACCTGTGATTGCAAAAAATCTAATGGTCATAATTTTCACACATAGAAGGTGAAAATACAAATGCAATGAGTGTTTATTTGTTGTTTCAAGCTGGTGTTATTATCAGCATAATCATCTGCACATTGCCCGAGGAACCTTATTAATATGATCTGAGGACATTTATATAATCATTAATAGCATGAAACTTTTATTTTCAAACTATTATCATTACTGTGACAGTGACCTAACAACTGTATCAATGGATCTAAAATTCATCGTAGTGATTTCTTTGCTATTTGAATTGTTAATACTACTATTAGCTACACTAATATAGTCAATGGTAATAATACTCTCCTATCATACACAATAGAATATTAACTCTAATTTATTGTTAGAGGTACCGTTGTAGCATGTTCCTATGTGAATCGCCCAGTTGAGATAATACATATAGGCGTAAGGTTTCTTAACTATGGTAGTAGTTTGATTAACTCCAGTCATTGGCAATTAATACACAAACAAATCAATGAATCAAAGGAATGACCAGAATGATTGAGAGTTAAAAGGGATGGGAGTGGTGGTTGAAGCGAAATATTACTAGCCAAAACTATAGCTACATTATCAGTTGGCTGAAACAAAGGGTATGCAACATAATGACTCCAGCCATTGAAATTGACTTATGAATACTTATCATTAAAAATACTTATGAAAGTTGTTAAGTATATCCCCCACTTCTCCGCGCATCCTGCATGCCTCCCTCTTCTTGCACGTTTCCCTTTCCAGAGAAAATGTAGTGGGTGGGTGCCAAGTTGGACTTTCTGCATGATAAAATAGTGATGGGTTTTCCCAATGTGAAATGGTTCGTGTTGGGGGACGACGATACCATTTTTAATATTCACAATCTAGTTAGCATGCTGAACAAGTATGACCCTTCGGAGATGCACTATATCGGAGGCCCTTCCGAGAGCCATTCTGCGAGCACATATTTTAGTCATTTAATGGCATTTGGAGGAGGGGGGTTTTCAATCAGCTACCCATTGGCAGATGAGTTGACCCAAATCATGGATGAATTTCTAGAGCGCTATCCCCAGCTCTTCGGCAGTGATGATCACCTCCATGCTTGCATTTTCGAGATTGGTGTTCCTCTTACCACAGAGCCTCGTTTCCAGCAGGTATGCTCTCCACATTTTTTCCATCAATACTTCCAAATCTTTCCAACACCTATTCTCAAATCTTATAACTTATGTTTTTTTGCTTCGTCTTTCTGGTGATGGATCACCCAAACATGCAGGTAAACCAAATTCACCTTTTTTCTGAAAGTCTTATTCAATCGTATGGACTATGAAACCCTTATGTGAATTTTTAAATGATGAATGCCTATATCACTCATTTCGTTTCTTGTCTCCACATAATGTACTTTGTTGAATGTTTTGCTATTCAGAAAGTGTAGCATTGACAACATCTTTCATTAGTTAGCATTATGTCCTCACGGTCCATTGAAAACAAATTTATGTCTTTTGGTAACTCTGTGTTGAAGTTTTCTAAGTTAATGTTTCAGATACACTGCATGATTCATCATTAGCATGTTTTATTTATTTATATTATTTTCACATATAAGCCTTCGGTAGGGTAGGGAATATAACATTGCAATGGAAAGCTATGCAACAAAATAAAAATAGAAGACAAAGAACACACACTCTTCCAATGATCAGCTTTCCCTAACATTTACAAGAAGAAAAAAGATAGATAATAGAATAAACATGTTATCACAGCAGCTACATGCAATAAATAATTTTATAAATTTGCAGAAATAATATGAAATCCTTGATAAATATTTGACATTTTTTTTTTTTGGTTACATTGTTGCACACTTTTTCAGCTGCAGCACAATTTCTATACTCTTCGGGTCGGCTAGTTACAGGTTTGGTAGCATGTTGTCTGGTTTGTGTTTTCTGGCATAATTTTGATTGTTGACTAGTGATATGTAGTCTTGACCTTCAATTCATTTATTTACCTGTAATTGGTATATATGTTTGCTTTCTATAGTCTGTTGTTAAATAACTTAATTTTCTATTAGGTTGTCTTTCTCGTTTATAGAGTTCCATGGCATAGGTAGAGAAATGTATCTTTTGGTGAAACACAAATTATCATGCTTTTGAAGGAGATCATAGATGAGAGAGTAACAATGTTAAAATATTGCTGTAATTTCCAATTTGATCAATATAATCTAAGTGAATGTCAGTTGGGCTCTAATGTAGATGTAAAATGGAGCACCAATGTCCAGGAAGAGATTTGTTGAAAATCTAGAAGGCACAATCACATCGGTATGAAAGCTGTTAAGTATATCCCCCATAGATATTCCCCACTTCTCCATGCGTTCTGCATGCCTCCACGGATATTCCTGGATTTAACTAGAGAGAGCTTGAAGAGATAGAAGGGCTATTTTTTTGTCACTGCACATTAAGCCCTCTAGAAGAAAATAGGTCTTACATTTATCATGATAGAAGAAAATAGGCCTTACTATAAATCGTATGGGAAGCCTAAGACTAAAAATCTTACTCTGTATAAGTAAGATTTATCGATTTCTAGGGTTTATTTTGATTTGTTGGGCTATGGTTGTTTTGTATTTCATTCCTCCAGCTCAGAGTTGTTCGCAAATATAAAATTAACTTTAAATAGGCAACCAAGTGCCAAAATACAGGAACAAATTGTGCAAGAACATATTACAAACGACAGTGGAAATTTGTAAGATATTATGTGCAGAGAAATCATCACAACATGTATAGGTTCCCAAAAACGCCGAGTAAAACCAAGGCAAGTGATGTACCTCAAGATTTTGCACAATTTGTGTCTTTCTATCAATGATCCAAGGAGAAAATTTGCAAGTTTGCATGAAGAGTATTAGGTACGAAGCAAGTTTTTTTTATAAAATAAGGCGAAGCGAATCCAACCTGCACACGGATAGCAACACAATTGTTTTAGAATCAAATAAAACATAAAAAGACATGATTCGGCTGTATTCAGGTTCCCAAAACAGCTCATTGAAACCAGGGCAAGTGACTTACCTCAAGATTCTCCAGAAATTATGGCTTTCTGGCAATGATATAAAAATTATGGTCAATTGCTACAATGAACTAACACTGGGATACATTAACCCGGGCGTGAGGGTTCTGAGATCATTAATTGATTTTCATCCTTCAATTTTTAACATTCAAGAATATTTTAGCGCATTATCTTCACTTACACGCCTCATAGTTGTCGTTCACTTATGGATTAGCAATTGTAGAATATGTCAATGTAGGTGGGAAGAAGTAGAGGAGCAATTATTAATGTTCAGGTTCAGAGGATAAGATATTGATGCATTTGAAAAATATCTATCAAAATTTGATTTCCCGTATTTTAAAAACAACAGGTAAATGCATAACCAAGCCTCCCATCGGCAGTAATGCATCACCAAGAGTACATAAAGCAACAAACGATGAAGATCTATAAAATGGTGTTGCATCCTTTCTCCTGCAATTGTAACCGTCGATAGGCAAAATGGATTGGGCAAAATCCATTGAGGGAACGCCTTTGGTGTAAATAGGGGAAAGGATTCATGCTCAATAGTTGTTATAGAATTTGTTGATTTAATGTCCAATATTTTTAACATATTGAGCCAATAGTTCTACTTTGAAGTTGTTAGTGTTGATGATAACTACCAATAATTGAATAATATGTATTCCTTAGATCTAAAAAGCAACAAATTATGTGATGTCACATTAGCGCACCAATAAAACATGATTTAGTACACAAGTATCAGTCTCACTTTTTTTTTGACCTTTTTGTACACCTCAACAAAATGCATGCTGATGTGGCCCTGAAACCTTTGTTATAAGTAGGGGTGTTGCCAAGTAAGCTGCTATAAAAAATTGAGATTTTAAAAAAAATTCTATGTAGGATTTTGAGAAGCACGAAGTTAGGGTGCTCAACTATCAAATCCTCTCCCCTAAACTAAGTTATTAATCATAATTAGAATATTTTTTAACTTGAATTGCCTTTAACAAAGCATTTAACAATCTAAACCATAAACCATATGAATAAATATACCTTAGATGTTTAATTCTAATGGTATATAAATCCTATATAAGTTATAATTACATTCAAGGATGGTAATATAGGATAAAATATAATTGTATGAGTTGTTAACCAAAAAAAATATTAAGAAAGTGATATATTTAAAAATATTAGTAAATAAAATAGGTACAATAGAGTTTGGAAGCTATTGTGTACAATAGAGTTCTTAGATTTTTGTTCCAACATATTCTAATTTTTATTAGTTCATGCCATGGAACTATAGTTGAGGGGTAGCTTTCAATTGAATCCATCAAAAATCATTATTTTCTTTTGATACATAATATTTTAATTTTAGCAAGATTTTTAACTATTCAAAGTTTCGATTTTTTTTTTTCCGTCAATCTCATTGACTAAAAAATTTAAGGGATGAGTGTGAATTTTTCTAAGCATTTAACTCTTTTATGACATTTTTTGAAGACATTTTTTGAGAGTTTTTCCTTCACTTCTCATTTTGTATTTGAAATTTTTATACTATATTAAATCGTGTTTCAAATATAATATTTTAATATATAAATTTAACTAATTTACATTTAAAATATTATATTTTTTTGTTTATAATAATTTTAAATTATTTTTATTGTATATAAATCATATAATTATTATTCTTAAAATAAAAATAAAAATTATAAAACTGTTATCCATGGGAATACTGCTTGGAAGATCTTAAATACAAAATCCAAGTAGCCAATAATTTATATTTAGTATGAAATGCTTTTGCATTAATAAATATTATGTATACTGCTTTTGATTTTTACTTATTAATTTTCCATTGTCTAGAAGAGTGTGAAGGATCTCTAGCCACTAGACTCTACTCATTTGAGATGGAACTAACTATTGTTTAGATAGATTTGGAACCTTTGCGGTAGAAGCTTCTTGTGCTTTAGAAAATAAGTGGAACCCTGAGTCCATAGCTCTTTCCAAGTTTCTTGTGGCTGGATTGCTAAGTAATTTGGAAAGTGTAAGGAGAGACTTCTTAGAGTTTTATAATTATCTCAAGGGAATGAGCACACTGTAGGGCACTTGAGAGAAATAAAATAACTTTATTTAAGCTAGAAATCTCTCAATTTTTGCACGAAGAAGGATTATTTTCTAACCTTTTACAAATATGAGATAAAAAGTCACTTTTTACAAAAGATCATTAAAACATAACAAGTGATTTATGACTTAGAAAATTAACAAGTTGTTTGTATGCAATTGGAGTCATTGAGAAACTCCTTTTTTTCAGCTACATCAACTTTGGCATCTTCTATAGAAGTCCTATGTGTTGCAAGTTGCCACTGATGGGAAGATTTTTCTCTAAATATTCTAAAAATCTTGACAGCTTGTGACAAGAGCTTATTTCTAGTAAGGATCACATTTCTCATCCTCAATTTTCAGTTATCATGAATTTTTTGAACCTCTTTTAAACTTTGATGATAATCATGTGCATGACTGTTACACATACCGAGAGTGGCGAAAATGTTACTTAACCTCTTCATCACCTCCTCACTAAAGACTAGTATGTTGAAAATTTCTACATTGATCATATCTTCAAATTTATTCTTGATAGTGCGATTATCCAGATTCTAAATTCTACATTTTCCAATGAATCAATGTTGTGTGATAGGAAATCATCTTGAGATTTTTTCTTTATCTATTAACAAGTCGCTAAAAGCTTGTCTTACTCTGTCAAAATCTGACTGATAGTTACAAGTTTTCATTCCACACTTTGAAACCACATGCCATATTTATTCTCCTCAATACTTGGGAAAATATTCTCAGTGATCAAGATATAAACATCCATCTGATTCATCTCCTAGAGGACTTTCAAAATTCCCTGCCATATTGCTTCTTCTATCATTCTTCTTAATTCTTTTGCAACCTCTCCATTTTAAACATTTGCCCTATCAAAAACTTCTTTAGTTTTCTCAATGCAGTTCAAAGCTTCCACTTTCATTTGATCCACCCATTTTCCAATTACCTTTCCATATGATTGGTATTTTTACACACTCTCTATTAGGAATTGCAGACATGAAAGGAAGAGTTTAATTACCAATTATATGCATATTTTAATATATGAACAAAAATAGAGGAAAAAACAAAGGAATTTTAAAAATTCATAGATGTAAGAGGCGAGACAACAATTTTAATGTGACCTTCACCCATATTCTAGGCTACGTCCATAAACAACAGTCCTTTTTTATTAAATTTTCAACAAATATACATTGCAATATCCTATAGAAAATAGCTGTAACGCGCATCAACAAAACCACAATTTCATTGCTTTGTTTTACTAGGCACTATGCTACGTGCACCCATCACCAAACTTGTGATGACCCTCACACTACTGTGCACGAGTTGCAAGAACTTCACACATGGTAACTCTTCCAATTCCACACAACAATGGAACTCCAAACAAAACCATGATTGTTCATTTCAGTTCGCACGACCATTCAATTTCCATGCAGCAGTGAACTGTTGTGTTATGGAGACCAATCAGACTCAGATAAAATCTTCATATTAATTTTCATTCCCGGAGTTGGGTGAACCACATTAAATCTTTGTGTTCTTTTGCTGTCTAGAATTTCTGTGTGTTTTATTTCTCTGTTTTATTGATCACATCTGCATTTGACTGATTGAAATATACCTTCTAACCCGAACATAAACTATTCATAATCTCTACCCTCCTTATATTCCCCCATTAATTAATTTGGGAGGAAAACGTGTTGAAGTTATTGTCATTGATGTCAAAGTAAAGGAAAAATCATTGTAGGAATATGATGTCATTGATAATGACAAAGTTCATAATGTTGGCCTAAACAGAGTGAAGATCACCATTATGGCTTAATCAAATTCTGGGAAAGAATCTTGATCAGTTTGACATTCAATCTTAATCAGATCGACTAAAGTTACTCAAGACATTCACTTAAGTCATTCAAGTTCCTAATCAGATTTGTTGATAAAACCGATCAGATAAACAAACAAGTTTCTAATCAGATTTGTTGGCTTAATGATGAACCGATCAGATAAACAAATTATGTGTGATGAACCGATCAGATAAACAAATTATGTGTGATGAACCGATCAGATAAACTAATTCTATAAAATATCAAAATACTATGAAGAAGATTCGATTGACTTCTAAAAAACATTTTCTTAAGAGTCATCTAAATCGATAACTAAGGCATCCTTTTGAAAATCAATAAACAAAGGTGATTAATCATTAACCAAAGACGTGTTGATTTCCAGATAAGACGTCTTTACTTCATGTTAAGACGTGTTCTTTCATCCAGATAAGATTCGGTTTTCATCCAAACATGTGGGGTTTGGTCGTTACAAACATTATTTTGCTGCCAACATTATATGCCAGTCTTCGTTGCACTCACATTATTTCCGTTACGGGCCATTTCAAACTGACATTATCCTCATTGCGTGTCATTCTAGTTAATAGTACAGATAGTATGCATAATATCAAAGATTATATTACACTGAAGGAGCTCAAATGCAGAGTTTATGTACACTGTTTCAGTGCAAATCAAGTATCGTGATTAATAATTACTTTTCTTGATTTATGTTAAGGGGTGAATAAGACTCTAGATAGTTTAGTCAATAGGATTAGCAAAAAATAATATAAACCTCAAAAAATTAAACGTGGTGATTCCTTTTACAGTGATTAATCAAAAGTTAAAATATTTTGATTGCAAAAAAGATTATATACAGAAAAGAATCTTATAATGAACATTTCAATATGAGCTCTTAACGTCCAACATACAGGATAGAAGTGGAATCTTTCTCAGGGTAACAAGTTGTATTCACCATCTCTTCTCGATCATCATTCTTCACAGTAGGTGTCATAATGGGATCTTTATAAGATAAGGCTCTAACAATACGTATCATTGAGGGTCTGTCCTCTCCATTCTTATTCAGACAGGCATTCAATATCCCTATTATCAACTTCAACTCATCCAAATCAATCTCCTCTTCTTTAAGTGCTGGATCAATAATTGTCATCACAATTTGCATATCTTGGCTCAATCTATACTCTTCACTCCACTCTGCAAGAGTCAAAAAATCTTGCACAGCTTTACGACCTGTTATAATCTCCAACAACACCACCCCAAAGCTATACACGTCACTCTTCATGGTGGGTTTGCCTGTTCTGATATACTGTGGATCGGTGTAGCCATAGCTACCCTTAACTGGGGTTGGTGCAGCCCGGCTATCTCTGTGGCCTAGTTTTGACAGGCCAAAATCTGCAAGTTTGGCATGGTTGTCGTCTACAAGCAGAACATTGGCAGATTTGACATCATGGTGCAACACAGGAGGCTCAGCATCTACGTGCAGGTACTGCAAAGCCACTGCAATCTGAAGTGCAATGTTCATCCGCGATGACCATGACAATGGAGTTGATGAATTCTCGCTATGTTTGTGCAGTCGATCATAAAGACTTCCATTTGGGATGAATTCAAATACAAGAATTTGCTCACCTGCAAAATCATTAACACAGTTTTTCTTCTTTCAAAATTGTTGCTTCTCAGAGTTAAAACAACTTATGCTTATTAACTTGGTAGTTGGTTGTGGAAAGAAGGAAGGAAAAAATTAAATATAATATAATGTCCAAAAATGACCAGAGTAGGTCTGTGAAAGTATAACTAGCTTAGGATAGGCAAGAGGAGTGATCTACCTTGTACCCAAAGAGGTAAATTGAAAGTTAAGAAGCAAACCCTTTCCTACAGTACAGGCAGAGTTTGAAGAAAAATAGCTAAAATTACAATCCACATTTGATAATTAGTTATCAGAAGAATTTACTGATCTGTCGATTTGAAAGCCTATGGGTGACAAAGTTTAAGAACTAGATTTGAACATACTTGGGACTAGGTGGTGTAAGATGTCATCCTTGGAGATTAAGTACTACAATGTGCTCTCTTCTTTATTTGTCTTTCACACACAAAGTTTGTCTATGCACTGGTGGAGCCAATGAAGCCTGAAAGGAGGATTTTGTGAGAATAAAGCAATCTCATCTGTCCATGGTTGTCACAGGGTCACAGTTGAATTCATCTAAATTACAATAAGAAGAATAACACATAATGACCAAGGATTACATCTCATCTCAGGAGTCAGCCTAGGGTTTGTGCCTAGGGGATCTATTGGACCTAGCAAAAAGGTTTGGCTAACTCGATTAGGCATAGGCTGACATTAACAAAAGAATGAAAAAAAAAACAGAGGTGATCTTATGAATATATTATAACTTTTTATTGTGGGAACCCTGTTTTCTTCCGCTTTTATCTCTGACAAGTCAGAAGGTCCACAGGGAAATGGCAAAGAAATGGCAAAGATAGTCCAGTGAATTCACTAGAATTTTGTTCATGTCTTGTGAATCTGATACGTGAGATGATGAAAATGAAAGGTCATGACTGCCTTTAAGCCAGTGGCTTTGGAAACAGAGGCTGGTTATTGAAATTAGTTTAGGATTTTGTTTATGGTTTCTGATATCAACCGTGATTTCTTCTCAGACATTTCAGATCCTCCTTGTAGATCAATCTTGAAGGAAATTTAAGGAAGAAGCCAATGCTTGATTGTTTCAGGCATTTATCATAGTTCAATTGATACAATTGATGAAATCTCAAAATGAGGGTGAGATACAATTGATGAAAGCTTTTTGAGATCATTTTGAGAATGAGGCAGTGACAGCCTGATTAATTTACACAAGAGAAACATCCTCTGACCGAGCTTTAAACCCTCTCAATTAAATTCATTCAATGTTTGATGGGTTTCAACTTTCTGCTGGTCTTTGCCCTGTTTCTCTTCTCAGGTATTAACAGAAATAATTGGGGAAGAGCGTTAAAAACCTCTTTATTTTAAAATTTAGTTTAAAAATAGACTGAGTTTTTCATCAAGGAGTAGCGCTGCTCCGGCAATTCTTTATTCTATTTGTTCAATTACATACAGGTTGCTTTTTGCTATATGAAAACAGAAGGATTGTGAGGCTACCTTTTTCGAAGCACAGGCCTATCAAGTTAACCAGGTTAGGATGATTGAGCCGGAGCAGCACGGACAATTCCTCTTTGAAGATTTGTGGATTTTGGATCCCCCTCTTTGTTGCTCTCTTCACAGCTCCCACCATATTGTTCTCAAGATGTGCGCGGTACACTTCTCCAAATCCCCCTTGCCCAACTTTGGTGCTGAAATTATCTGTAGCTTGCAACACCTCCCACATAGCATAAGTCCGGATATGACTACGACTGCTATCATTATGATTATGGTTTTCATTGCTTCTAGATAAGACCGACATCGTTCTTGAGGCAGACATTAGGCGCTTTTTTAGGATGAAAAAGAATACCAGACAAGCTACCACTATTATTACCGTGACTGGTACTGCTATAGCTATTGCCACTTTGCTTTGATCTTGTTTTTCTTGCTTTATAATACTAACGTTGTCAATAACAGGGGCGCAGGTTCCAGCTTTCATGGGATTCAGGTATGTGAGATTCGTGACCTCAGTAGGCGCAATGAAATTCAGAGCAATTTGCTTCCACTCTAAATTTGTATTGGACGTATTTGCTGTATCAAATGGTACGAATAGCTCGTCTATTATCAATGCTGTGTAGTTAGACCCTGGAGAAAGCTGGACTTTCAGGGTTTTGTTCTGGCAAGACCCCGGATAACCGGCCATGAAAAATGAGAGAGAATATTCAGCTCCGGGTCGAGTGCGAATAAACTGGGTGAGAGTAGCATCCGTCGTAAGACCGTTTCCGCCCATAAGAAGGCTGTTGGAACCCTCCTTTGCATTCCACCCGGGGTCGCTCCACTTAGTGGTGACAACCACCCTGCTTAATTCATTAGAAGTCTTCCCATATCGACCGATTGACCAGTAGCACAGGATTGGATTTCCCGCATAAAGCGTGATGTTGCCGCTTGGCGCAACCGAGGTGTTGCCCGGTGCCATGTCTTCAAAGCCGCCATTGGACACCAGGTTTTCTCCTTCTCCCGGAGATGGAGCAGCTGCCATTACTGTAAATGTAAATCAAAAGTAAGCATATTAATATCTACAAATGATAAAATAGGTCAATAAAGCGATTGAAGTACAGTTACCAACAAAAGAGTGAAAACCAATGATATCTTAAGGATTTTATCGAGCATGGCACAGGTTCAAGTCACAGCCCGATTCCCAACTACTAGAACTGCCGAAACGAGAATATGCGGAGTAAAATTTGGCGTCTACTCTCACAGACGGATTAAACCTAATAATGTTTATAAAGTTCAAAATTGCTCTTCTTGCATTGAAATGGTTCTGGGATTTAGCCTCTTAAGACTGTTTAAAAGTAAAATATCGGTTTTTGTTTGTAATTTAGGGCTTTATATATCTCAAATAAAAAATAAGTTAGCTTTTAAATTTTACCACCAAAATTTATAGGTTTACAAATGTTTATGTTCTTAGCCTTCGAGTTAAGACCTCCCTGACAAAAAAGAAAAAGGTTAAGCTTAAACAACCTGTTCCTTGGGCTTTCATTTTAAACTGAAATAAAACTGTGAACTGGTACAGGATTGCACAAAAGGCGAGGAGTTCCTTCAAAAGGAATTCATCAGAAGTTTAAGTGAAGGTGGAGGGGGCTTCTTAAAATAAATAACAAATTTAGTTGAAGGATAAAGCTTAAAACATAGTTATACTGACAAGATTGTTTCTGTGTATGTTTTTCAATTTGAATGATAGATTGCTGAATAATGAAAAATAGATAGTTGGAAGATGACAATATAACTTTGGGGATTCACCTGTGGAAGAGTAAAGAGTTTCGTTTGTAGGAAAGGGGACCCGTGTAAAGTAGAGATGTCTCTCAGAATAGCCGCTGTTTGCAGGACCGAGGCAGAGAGGGGTGTGTCCGCCAGGCTCTGTGAGCAAGCTCTGACCTTGAAGATAAAGCACTTCTCCCTTGGCCGACTGCAGCCCGCTTCGAATTCTACCGTCTTCTTGGAAAAACCATTTTTGAGATTCTTCCCCTGTGCAATTGGCTAACTTGGTCGGGTAGTTAGACACTGGATCGAACGGAATTTTGGCATGACACGATGTTATGTTACGATTCTCTAGGCAAAGTGTGTCCGTCTCTCGAACATACTGTTCATCCCATTTAGATATGGTGATTGCCATGGAGGAGGAATTGTAGCTCCACAGCTGCAGATCCCATCTCAAAGGCGAAAATGTGCATTTGTGCAGACCGACACTTCTGTTAGGCAACAGAACTGGATTTGACCCGATGGGCTTCACGCAGTTCAATCCGCAGAGTGGAGAGACACTGGCTGGATCAATTTTTTTCGCAACTATCCAAAACTTGGAATTAGCAGATACCACTACCATCGCATTGAAACAGAGTAAGATATGGAATACAGAGAAAGACAACTCCATGTGAAATTTTTGCGAGAAGGCCTTTTGGACATTTATTCCTCTCACTTACACAGTCTTTAGAACACCAGATAACATTGCCCATTGCCGAATCTGCAGCTCAGATTAAAACTGCTGTTGTGTCGATTAAAAAGAAAACGTTTCTCGCCATGAAGCGTGGACTCTAAGAAATATAATAATAATTTAGAGACGATGTAGACCTTTTTTACAGTTATGTTTTTTTATTGAATAAAGTTAAAATTAAAAATAAAAGAATAGCATTCTATAAAGGAACTGCTAAAAAAGAGTCAAAACAACTCTTAAGACCATTAGAAATTTTATAAGATTATTTAAGCAATATTTATATTTTATGACAACTCTTAATTTTATATTATGTGATTTTTAGAGGATGTTTAGTAGGACAATCAAAATCAGTCTATTTTTAGGGGTGAGATTAGTCAAAGCAACAAATTTTGATTAAGATTTATATTGAAAAAATATGTCAAAATGAATAGAAATTTTATAAAATTATTTAAACATCTTTATATTTTGGTTGTTGTATTGACATTTGTAACTCTTAAGTTTATATATTATTTGTTTTGTGAATGTTATTAAAATATTTTATTATATAATTATTAATATCATTATCATTATGGACTTGAGAGCATTTAATACTGTTTTTTTTTATACTTTTGTGAACACCACATTCACACATATAAATGTGATTTCTACTTATTTAAGAGACTCTTCTTACTTCTAAAATTAATTTTACATTATTTAAAATTTTAGTTTTTATGAATCAAAACTTATTTCAATATTTTTATGATTTAAATACATATTAAATTTTAACAAAAGAATTTTTAAATTTGTTTCAATTTGATTTTTAAAAATGTTTGAAAAAAAAAGTTGGTACATGATACAATTTTTTTATTTATAAATTTTCATTATTATTAGATAATAGTCTATGAAAATATTATATAATGTTAAATTATATTATAAGTTTAAATTAATTTTTCAAAAGTAAAAAACATATTAATTCAATTTTTTTTTATTAAAAAAATATTTTCAAATATAAAAGTTTTAAATAATATAAGATAAAAAAGGGTATGATGAAATTAATAAATTTTAATTGCATAATTATTATAAATTTAAAAGTTTTAATTTATAAAATTGAATTTAGGTTAATCTAATAAAATATATAAGAATAATAATTTAACAAATTTAAAATTAATATTTTGATTATATGTAATAATTAAATGTGAAAATGTAAATAGAAGTAATTGTACTTAATTTTAAAAGAAGCATTTTTTAGAGAAGATTTTAAAATATATTTTTGTACAAATTTGTAATAAATTTCAAGAATTGATTGTGTAATTTTAATCATCAATTATAAAAGAATGTTTCAGATTAAGCTTCATGATCCATCATTAGGATGAGATAGTAAGAGAAGAGATAAATGGAGAGATAGTAGTTAACTGAATACTCTAAATAGATGAAGGGAGAGGGTATAAGATCCAAGATGGTGATTAAAATTACATAGTCAATTCAAAAAATGTGTTACAAATTTATATTTAATGGATTGTCGAAACTTCATGCTTTTAATATACTTTTGTTTCAACTTTAGATTTTTTTTTCAAAAGAATGTCTTAGATTTTATGATAGTTTCATTTTCTATTAGAGGACAAGTTTTTGGTCACAAATTTATCTTCTATATCTAGATTTGACCTTGCACATGTTCAATTATATTTTGTTTCTTGCTTGAATGGTCTTCATTTGCACTACTTCTTACTAATAACCAAGGGTTGGAGGTATTTATATATTCTTAAAAGAGGTTTTTATTATATCACAAGGAGACGTGTTCTTCAATGTCAACATTTGAAAATGTGTAAAAATATTTGAAGGTAGCATGCAAGGGACCTAGGATGATGTATGAAGATTTGATAAAATATTTTTAGTACACTGAACCCAAGTGTGTCACTATTGATCACTTCTTTAATGCTCTAGAATGATAGAGACCTTGTGAATTCTAAATTATTAGAATAAATGCATTGCATGTCTTTACATACAAAAACATAAAAACATATCACAATATTTTTTGTTTATTCAACCTAGGAAATAAAGGTAAAAGGTGGAAGTCCAATAAATTTAAATTTTAAATTTAATAGAGGAAGAATTTGTCTTTGTTTTTGACCTCTTAATCAATTTTTGTATCCTTCTTTCAAATATAAGGAATGTTGATGCAATATCAACAAATTGACAACTCCTCATGTCATGCACTAACAACAACCTTTTTTTCTAATCAACAAGAAACATTATGTTCATCAATGCATTTGTTTGCAACAAATGGTTTGGTTAGAATACATAACAACCAATGTTGAAATCAATGCCCACATCTATTGTACAATGCATTATTGAGAAAATAATGACTAGATCAATTTTGATTTTAGATGATGAACAACTATAAGCAAAGGAATTGTTGTGTGTTGAGAAATAGGTTATGCCATATTCAAATTTATATATTGCAACTAGACTCATTAATGATGCCTTGGCAAAGTCATCGCTACCATCTACCAAAAAGAGAGTATACCATCTTAATTTATTTCTTTGTTGTCATGAAGTTTCAGCAAATGTTACATTATAGTCACTTGGGACACACATGATCCACAACATTCCACTTGTTTCATTTACTCATGGTAGCCATCAAAAAACTCTTTACAAATGTTTTGGGCATTAACAATCCATAAAGTACAAGGCCTCTTGATCAATAGAACAACAATTGACATCGAAAACATTGATTGCTGAGGTTTTAAATTTATGGTAGTGTCACTAGTTCAAGGATTGTCTAATCTATGCATCTCCTTTGCATTCTCATTGAATGGTATGTATGCATAAAAAATAATGGTTATCTAATCCTAGGGGAGTAGGAAGAGCATCATTGAACAATATTGACACAAAATTCACATAAATTCATTTAATTTTCTTCATTATGTAATTTAGAAAAATAATTTTTCCTACGAAAAGAAATCAAACGAACTTTCATGTGTTATTTTTTTTCAATATTTATAATGTCATAACCTCATGAATTTTCCATCTCTTTCCAAATGCACAACTCTTATAATATACATACAAGTAAAACAGTCCTCTTAAATTCATTCAAACATCAAATTACTTTATAAAATTAAATTATTTAAACTTTTCTGTTGTTCAAATTTGATTTTAATATAAAAATATTATTTTTTTCAATTTTCTTTATACGATATATTAATAAAAGGTTTTTATACAGAAACTGTAACTACTTTATGACTTTGTTTGGTCCCATAAATTACTTGGACTTGTAAAGCATTCAGCCCGTTCTTTCTTATTAAAAACATGGTTGCCCATTAAACAATCAAACACGTGTCACATGTCAACACAAATTATTTGTTTCTGGAAATATAAGATATGTTCTCCGTTGCAATAGACGTATTCAATTTGTTCTGCAGTTCGAAAAAATATCAAAATCAAAATGGGGTTTTATTAGGAAAGTTCGAGAAAATATCAGCAAAAAAAATGACGTTTTTGGTTAGTCTTTGTTTTACTGCGAATATTTTGGTCTGAATTAGATAGAAGGTCAATATCAAAACACATCTGTGGAAAGCAGAAAGAAGATGACGACATTTGTAAATGGGATGCGTCATCAATCACTTTAATACGGCTTAGTCGGTAGACTGATTAGGATGAATTTTTATCTCCTTTTCGATATTTTCCTTATATTTTAATTAATAGGGAAATGATTCGTTAGTTGAGCATGTTTCAAAAGTCGTTATAATATTTGTTGATTTAATGTTCAATATTTTTAACATATTGAATCAATAGTTTTGACTTTGATGTTGTGAGTGTTGATGATAACTACCAATAATTAAATAATATATATTCCTTAGAGCTAAAAAACAACAAATTATGTGATGCCATATCAGCGCACCAATAAAACATGATTTAGTACACAAGTATTGGTCTCACTATTTTTTGACATTTTTGTACACCTCGACAAAATGCATGCTGATGTGGCATCATATTTGATGATGTGACCCTAAAACCTTAGTTATAAGTAAGGGCGTTACTGTAAAGATGAGAGTTTTTTGAATTTACCATGTAAGATTTCGAGAAGCACGAAGTTAGGGTGCTCAACTATCAGATCCTCTCCCCTAAACTAAGTTATTAATCATAATTAAAATATTTTTTAAATTGAATTGCCTTTAACAAAACATTTAGCAATCTAAACCATATGAATAAATATACCCTGGATGTTTAATTCTAATGGTATATAAGTCTTATATAAGTTATAATTATTCAAGGATGGTAATAAAGGATTATATATTAAGAAAGTGATATATTTAATTTTATTTTCTTTAAATAGTAAATAAAATAGATATAATAGAGTTTGGAAGCTATTGTGTACAATAGAGTTCTTAGATTTCCATTCCAACTGAACCATCAAAAATGATGATATGCTAAAACGAAAAGAGGATTCCCCTTTACTAGGCCCTTAGGGTTTTTCAACTAAAGAGCACTTGGCTTAGGAAATGGCTCTCTTTCACCTTAATGATATACCTTTTTGGGTGAGTTCATTCAAAGGATTAAGGTTTGTGAGGTGCGTGTAAATGTGTCTAAGTATAATAGACTGAAAATGGAAATGATTTATTAATGTTAAACTATAGAAATGTAAAGTGCTGAAAAACACAATGTTGTATGCAAACATATACAAAATGACCTAAGAATGTACACTAAACTAAACAGAAATGAATGAGATAGAATGTGTGCACCTTGAATTTGAAGAAGGACCCGATGGAGGTTTGGAATGCTGATGAAAATGTTGCAGAAGCCGAAAGGGACACGTGCCAATCTGGGTGACCTAGTCCCAGATTTGAGAAAACTGGTCTGAAACCTGTTTCTGCCAAATGGGTGTCTGGAAATGTGAAAATCACAGAAAGACCTATCCAGTGGGACTAGGCCGCTATTGTTGGCGACTTAGTGCTCTTCAGGATTTCTGGAATTTTTGAAGGGGAAATAGAAACCCCTAGTTTGCACCTTGGTTCTTCACAGTTGTCCGCTTCTGAAACTCTGATATTCAAGTCTGAAAGTGACTTTTGGTGGATGTTTGGACTTTGCAAGCAAGGAGAGGTCTTCAACAAGTCTTCAAAGTTTTCAATGATCTTCAAAACACCTAAATCTGTAAACACATTGGAGAGAAAAAGAAAATGTTGATTATTAGCCCGATTAGGGGTTTTCCTTAGTTAAACCCCTTTTAGGTAACTAAACCAAAATGAATAGAAATAATGTAATGAAACATGAAACATGAAGTAATGGAGTGGGTTATCTTGCCATGATGAGAGATCTTTTGTTGTTGCAGCAATCAACCCTTGAATGCTTCAAAAAAGATGTCTTGTTGACTTGGAATGCTCAAACCCTAGCTTGCTTGAGAAGAAGGGGAGAAGAGTGACTGAGAAGAGGAATTAGGGTTTAGAATGAATGGAATTGGGTCAAAATGAGGGGAAAAAGCCTTATTTATAGAAATTATGCCCTAATTTTCTCGAAATAACACCATACAGTCCAACCTTAGGGTTTTAGAGACAAAATCCTAAAAGAATATTAAGTTTATTTCAATTTTTATGCCACATGGGACTAGGTCGCCCAAGGTGGTGACCTAGTCCACCTGGGCAATTTTGAGAGTTTGTCGAGATTTAAAATGTGATTAATGTTGTTTGTCGGGATTGTCTCATAAAACACACTAAAATAAGACATGTATGTGCATTAAGGGGTCATTATGCCACAAAAAAGGGTTGATTTGGTGATGATAAGCCTAGGAAAGTGTGAAAATGTTTTACAACACCTTACCACAAGGCTTAGAAAGGGGTAAAAAGAGGCTAGAGAAAGGTCCAAAATCCATAGGCAAAGGTCCAAATGAGTGAAAAGTGTCAAAGGCTACACTTTTTGGTGACACACCAACATACTCTAATTTTTATTAGTTCATGTCATGGAACTATAGTTGAGAGGTAGTTTTCAATTGAATCCATCAAAATTTATTATTTTCTTTTGATACGTAATATTTTAATTTTAGCAAGATTTTTAACTTTTCAAAATTTGATTTTTCTTCCCTCAATCTCATTGACTAAAAAATTTAAGGGATGAGTGTGAATTTTTCCAAGCATTTAACTTTTTTTATCAGTTTTTGAAGACATTTTTTGAGAGTTTTTCCCTCACTTCTCATTTTGTGTTTGGAATTTTTATACTATATTATATCATGTTTTAAATATAATATTTTAATATATAAATTTAACTAATTTATATTTAAAATATTATATATTTTTTTGCTTATAATAATTTTAAATTATTTTTATTGTATATAAATCATATAATTATTATTCTTAAAATAAAAATAAAGATTATAAAATTGTTATCCATGGGAATACTGCTTGGAAGATCTTAAATACAAAATCCAAGTAGCCAATAATTTATATTCAATATGAAATACTTTTGCATTAATAAATATTATGTATATTGCTTTTTATTTTTATTAATAAATATTATGTATACTGCTTTTGATTTTTACTTATTAATTTTCCATTCTCTTGAAGAGGTGTAGGATCTCTAGCCACTAGAATCTACTCATTTGAGATGGAACTAACTATTGTTTAGATAGATTTGGAACCTTTGCGGTAGAAGCTTCTCATGCTTTAGAAAATAAGTGGAACCCTGAGTCCATAACTCTTTCCAAGTTTCTTGTGTCTACCTTGCTAAGTAATTTGGAAAGTGTAAGGAGAGTCTTCTTAGAGTTTTATAATTATCTCAAGGGAATGAGCACACTGTAGGGCACTTGAGAGAAATAAAATAACTTTATTTAAGTTAGAAATCTTTCAAATTTTGCACGAAGAAGGATTATTTTGTAACCTTTTACAAATATGAGATAAAAAGTCAATTTTTAAAAAAGATCATTAAAACATAAGTCACTTATGACTTAGAAAATTAACAAGTTGTTTATATGCAATTGGAGTCATTGATAAACTCCTTTTTTCTGGCTACATCAACTCTGGCACCTTCTATAGAAGTCCTATGTGTTGCAAGTTGCCTTTGATGGGAAGATTTTCTCTAAATATTCTAAAAATCTTGATAGCTTGGGACAAGAGCTTATTTCTAGGAACGATCACAATTCTCATCTTCAATTTCCAGTTATCATGAATTTTTTGAACCTCTTCTAAGCTTTGATGATAATCATGTGCATGACCATTACATATACCGAGAGTGGCAGAAATGTTACTTAACCTCTTCATCACCTCCACACTAAAGACTAGTATGTTGAAAAATTCTACATTTTTTGTTTTTTTTTGAAGAAAGGGGTAAAAACTTTATTGATAATCAGAAGAGAACATTACAGCCAAGACAAAGGGAGCAAGCCCTAGAAACCCAAAAGAAGCAACAAAGCAAGAACAGAAACAAAATCAACTATCTTCCAGTATCCTTCTATCCTCTTCAAGGAATCTTTCCAAATCCTGACGTAACTCAGGGGAAACCTGCATCCAATCCTCAATCTTCCAGCCAATATCATGCTTAGAAGCCCATTTAGCCAAGCAGTCAGCAACCTAATTCCATTCCCTCAGGATATGAACAAATGAAACCGCCTCCATCCTGGAGCTAACTTGAAGAATACGCTGAACAACCGAAGCCAACTGCCAATTAATATCATACATTCTTTCTTTCATTCAATAGATTAATCAAGATCTACGAATCAACTTCACAAATAACCTTTTTCCATCCCAAAGCAAGGGCCCACTCCACAACATAAAGAATCGCCAATCCCTCCATGAGATTAACAATCTTCGCCCCCTCATGAATAGAGAAAATGAATATCACAGAACCCCCAGAGTCCCTGTCGACCCCACCAATCCCAGTAGGCCTAGGATTACCTCTAGAAGATCCATCAGAATTGATCTTCAAGACACCAACCGGAGGTGGTAGCCACCTACCCATCCATTGCACTTTCTTGGTCCCATGCCTGCATCTCTTGGAACCCCCAGAAGAAGAGTGTATCCCCTGAAGACCCAATCTATCTACCAACTCAACATCCCCTTTCCCCAGGGGGAAAAACACTTCACTTTTAGCCACAACCGATTCCTGTAGCATACCTAATATACGTATCCACACTTGCTGCCCCACCACTTTAACACCACGAAATATCCTACGATTTCGCTCCAGCCAGGTCTGTGAAAGAAGAAAAGTAGGTCCAACATACCAAACATCCTGCAAAAAGGAGGCCGACGGAGGGGGTCTTCCCATACTATCCCAGAACTCCGCCAAAGAGGAAGCATGTACACATGGTTGCTTCCAAACCTCCCACCACCAATGCCAAAGTTGCACAACAAAGGGGCATTAGAAGAACAAGTGTGAAGAATCCTCTTCCGCTTTCCCATAGAGAACACAGACTGAAGGCCCCTGGAAAGCACACTTATGAATGTTATCCCAGGTCAAGCACCTATTCCACGCTAAAGTCCAAACAAATCAATTATATTTAGGCCACGATAGCTTACTCCACACCCTCTTACACCAATGGACCTCCACTCTGACCAACTTCTGAGCCAATAAAACCTGATAGCCACAGGCAATAGAGTAACTCCCCTTGGGATTGTGAGCCCAAGCGATAATATCCTCTTCCAGTAGAGAGCTACATAGTCTATTACAAAGAATCGTGCTAAGTTCGGCCTTGCCTTCCTCCTCACCAAAATCCGGCCACTACGAGGGATCCTTCCAACAAGCCCTCTCCAATGGACCATAAAAAGAGGAGGACTTGAAGTCACTCACCCTCAACCAACCAACTGCAAGAAATTTTTGGCTCAAAGGAAGCAGGTGAGGAAACTGAGAGATAAGCGGAGGGAAACCATCCCAAGAGTCTGGCCAAAAAAGAGCTTCTGAACCCCGTATGCAGATCCAAAATAAACCTTCCTTAATGAGCTTCGCACCCTTTAGAAGAGTACTCCAAATCACCGAACCTTTCCCCTCAAGAGGGTACCTAAGGAGATCATGCCGAGGGATTCTAGGGAAATACTTATGAGATAATATCCTAGCCCACAACTGATCCTGCTCCACATACCATCTCTAGAAAAGCTTAGCAGCTACAGCCACTTCGAACAAAGTAGATTGAAGAAGACCTAGACCACCATATTGCTTAGGACTACACACATCTTCCCACTTGACCAGGCTCCACTTGGAGGACGACAAGCACCCAGCCCATAAAAATTGTCTTTTAAGAGAATCCAACTCCTTAAGAAACCCCACCAGAGCCACCTAAAGCATACATCTGTAAGTAGGGAGTGCTTGCACAACTGACTTATGAAGTTGAACCCGCCCAACAAAAGACAACCATCTATGTGTCCAATGATTGAATTTCACCCGGAACTTATCAATAATATTCTGCCAAGAACCCTTGGGAAGACAACCGACGGAAATTGGAATGCCCAAATACGTAAAAGGGAGAGCCCCTATCTGAAACCTCAAAATATTAGTAATTCTTCTTTGAATGGGGGCAAGAGTATTGAAGAAGAAGATGGAAGATTTATCCTCATTAATTAATTTCCCAGATGCCACAAGGTAAACATCCAACAACTGTCTCAATAAAGTAGCTTCCTTGACAGTAGCCATCACCATCAAGGCAGTATCATCAATAAACTGCAAGTGAGACTGCGGAGGAAAATTTCCACCCCAATCCCAACCCTGAATGATGCCTAGCCCAACATTTCTTTTCAACAAACGCCCAAGACCTTTAGCAAGAAGAAGAAATAGGTACGGGGAGAGAGGGCCACCTTGGCGTAGACCCCTAGAAGCCCCAAAAAGTTCAGAATGATCACCATTTATCAGTACTGAGAAGGATACTGATGTAACACAACTCATAACCCATTGGATCCATTCTTCACAAAATCCAAATGCCACAAGCATCTTTCGAAGGAAGGACCATCTAACCCTATCATAGGCCTTGGCCATATCCAACTTAATAAACATTGTCTTCTCATGAGAACTGGCCATGGAGTGGATGGTCTTAGTAGCAATAACAACACCATCCAAAATTTGTTGACCCACAACAAACCCACTTTGTTCGTCTGAAATCAGCACTTTAAGCCACTTCTTCAATCTCTCAGCCATTAAATTTGATATAATTTTATAAGCCACATTGCAAAGGGAGATAGGCCTAAACTGAGTTAACCTATCCGCCCCTTCACACTTGGGAATGAGAGCAATGAAAGTGGAATTAAGAGCGCGCAACATCTGCTTGTTTCTCCGGGACTCCTGAACAACTGCTAGAAGATCCAACTTTATGATATCCCAAAACTCTTGAAAGAACTCTATTGGGAAACCATCAGGGCTAGGGGCCTTTCCTCTCTTAATTTGAAACACAATCTCCTCCAGCTCCTCTAGAGAAATCTCCCTCATTAGACACTCATTCGCCTCCCTTGAAACCAACTGAGGGATACAAGAAAGGACTTGTTCCTCCTCAACAGGACCCCCTTGTGAATCTTCTTTGAAAAGAGCAACAAAATACTATGATGCCTCTGCCATAATTTCCTGAAACGAGACAACACGATCCCCCCTGTCGTTGACCAACACAGAGATGGAGTTACCATGCTGCTTGACCTTCACAGAATTAAAGAAAAATGCAGTATTCCTGTCCCCTTCCTGCAACCAGTCAAACCATGCCTTTTGCTTCCAATATACCTCTTCACATAACTCGCATTCCTCCACCACCTTCAGGGTCCTAGCCTCTTCTTTCAAAAGATCCTCAGAAACCCTATTATCCCGGATCAATCTCGTAACCTTATTTAACTCTTCCTGAGGAGCAGCCTTATTATGAAAAATATTACGAAAACACCGACGATTCCACCTTTTAAGCTGATACTTGACAAACTGAAGAAGCTTGGTGAAGGTATACATAGCAATACCAAAAGTAGGTCTACCAATCCTCCACCACACCTCCACATGGTCAGAAAGAGTAGAGTCCTGTAACCACATAAGCTGGAATTTGAAGGAAGGAGAACGAGACACCCGAGCTAAAATGATACTAAGCTTGATAGGCCAGTGATCCGAACCCCTCCAATCCAAAATTTCAGAGGAGGTACACCACAGGTCACTGACCTAGTAACAGGAGGCCAAGAACTGATCCAGCCTCTCAGCAACATAGTCCTCACCAACCCTCCTATTATTCCAAGTAAAGTGACCATTACTGGGCTGAACATCAATAAGATTTAGATCATAAATTCTATCCCTGGGAAGCAACGCAGAAGGCTCCAACCGAGCAATTCCACCCCTTTTCTCAGACAACTCCACAATAGCGTTGAAATCCCCAGCCGTAATCCATGGGTGGAAAGGAGCCAGGCTGCGGACATATCAAAGATGGGACCAGAGAAGCTGCTTACCCTGATAATCAACAGGCGCATACACATTAGAGAGAAGAATACATTCTCCTGTCACAAAGCATGAGGCCACCAATGAAATAGCAGATCTAGAAGACATCCACCAGAGAGGGAAAATCCTCTAGGGGTTCCATAAGCAAGCCACCCCACCGGATACACCATGAGCTCCAACACACTGACACTCACCATAGTTCCACAGCTTAGGTACCATACTCAACATATTCTCCACAGATAATTTAGTTTCTTGAAGAAAAAGAACATCCGGAGAATGATTCTTAACCAAATCGCGAACAAATTTTTATCGAGGGCCATTGTTCAAGCCCCTAACATTCTAGGATAAAACAATCATTTTTGGGTACACAAGAAATGCAAATCCAGGGTCTTGATTGCCCCTGACTCCACCAGGGTTTCCCCAGTTGCTTTAATCTTTTCCAAATCCTTTTTCCTGCCCAACTTGGGATTCCTCTCACCTACCCCTTTCTTTGGATCCTTTTGTTGAATACCCAGGCGAGCATAGGACATAGAGCTATTTCCAACTTCTGCACCAGTCTTTATAGGAAAAGGAGAACCCTCTCCCCCATTCGTCAAATCCCCAATAACAGGATCCGGCCCAGCCCGGACAATCAACTGTTGATTTGTGTCCATCTGCCCACCTCTTGTGTCCTGCACAACTTGTATTGTCTCTAAAGAAGGCCCATCTTTTCCTGAACCCAAAGTTCCTTGATCCAAGTTCATCAAACCTGGATTCACTTCCTGTTGGCTAAGATTGTCCAACACCTCAAACCTGTTAAAAGTATCATCATCCTGCCTCTCCCCTAGAGTCCTCTTCTACCCCCGATTCCTATTACAAGCTTTGACAGGGATATATCCATCTTCTCCAGTACCATCACCCAGAATAGGCCTCTTCCCCTTATCAACCCCAATTGGATTGTGAGGAGTTTGGGAAGATTGGGTCCCCATCGACTTAGCCCTAGGGCATCTATGTTGCAAGTGTCCATACTCATGACAAAGTCGACACTGAAAAGGCAATGTTTCATAGTCTAATTGTTGCACCCATGTATATGATCCTGCACTCACTTCCACAGAATCTGGCAATGGCATGCTTAAATAAATTTCCACATAGATACGGGAAAAAGTCATTATATTTTTAAACTGTGTCTGTTGTGAAGACCCTACTGGTTTACCAAGCATTGAAGCCACTAAATGTAGAACATCCTCTCGCCAACATTCGACTGGAAACCACGATAGTCGAACCCACACTGGAACCCTATTTGGGAGCTCCTCAGTCGGATTAAAGCCCGCATGCCACAACTTCATAAACAAGCCCACTTGGTTATAGAAATAGGGACCCCCCTCGAAAATCCTATTCCGATCGGCCATGCAATCAAATGAAACCATAAAGTAGTTATTCGCTAAGAGCCTAATCTCCATCTCTCCTTCCGGCAACCAGGTCCTCTGAGCCTAGGATTCCAAAAATTGCAACGATACTCTTATGCCCATAAACTTGCAATAAAAAGAGTGTTTCGAATAATATTCAATATCATCCGCCAGCATCTCCATCGGGATAACCAATTTTGGTCTCTCTTTACATCTTTTCAAACAACCATTAATTTTTGTAATCCTAGATCCTCCAGATGACCCAGAACCATTCATTTCCTGATCCAGTGAAAACAAATTATTATCAATTTTTTTTGCGTTTCGCATTGAAGGCATTGAACCAATCATAGAACAAAAATCCAACTTGGGGCTCACCCCAGATGAAACCCCATAGGACATGTTTCACAGACACCCAAGTTGGGCATGCAGCCCCTGAGGCGGATGATCAAAGAAAAACTTTAGCGCAAGGGTACACTGAGAACCCCAAGCGCCTCCTTTGGTAACTTCAAAGATACTCTTCACAAGGGTTCCACTGACCCTCCAATCCCAGGCACAAAAGGCAAGGCATCAACGGAGGAGGGAGCAAAAAACACACCCACCCAGCGTAGCCTGCAAGAGATCAAAAGGCACAAAGAGTGGCATTCACCACCCGCCACACTCACCAAAGCCCACATTCCACAGGAATCAACTGTTCTGTGGTGACCTACCACCACCACTCCTGTCAAACAAGGGTGAAGGCTACAAGAAACGACGCCCCTAATAGCTGAAGCCACACCAGCACCACTGCAGAACCTCTCCCCCCAGAACGTGTCAAAAAACCCCCTCCAACGCAGTTGCAAGCAAAACAGGAAACGAGCTAGGGCACGATTGCCCTAGCTCGACACACAGAGCCCGCACACACCATCCAAAAAATTCTTTTTCGTTGAAAAATTCTACATTGATCATATCAAAGTTTCAAATTTATTCTTGATAGTGTGATTATCCAGATCCTAAACTCTACACCATTCCAATGTATCAATGTTGTGTGATAGGAAATCATCTTGAGATTTTTTCTTTATCTACTAACAAGTCGCTAAAAGCTTGTCTTACTCTGTCAAAATCTGACTGATAGTTACAAGTTTTCATTCCACATTCTAAAACAACATGCCATATTTATTCTCCTCAATACTTGGGAAAATATTCTTAGTGATCAAGATATAAACATCCATCTAATTCATCTCCTAGAAGACTTTCAAAATTCCCTACCATATTTCTTCTTCTATTATTCTTCTTAATTCTTTTGCAACCTCTCCCTTTTAAACATTTTCCATGTCAAAAACTTCTCTAGTTTTCTCAATGAAGTTGAAAGCTTCCACTTTCATTTGATCCACCCATTTTCCAATTACTTTTCCATATGATTGGTATTTTTACACACTCTCTATTAGGAATTGCAGACATGAAAGGAAGAGTTTAATTACCAATTATATAAATATTTCAATATACGAACACAAATAGAGGAACGAAATAGAGGAATTTTAAAAATTCACAGATGTAAGAGGCGAGACAATAATTTTAACATGACCTTCACCCATATTCTAGGCTACGTCCATAAACAACAGTCCTTTTTTATTAAATTTTCAACATATATAAATTGCAATATCCTACAAAAAATAGTTGCAATGTGTAGCAACAAAACCACGATTTCATTGCTTTGTTCTACCACACACTCTTGGTAAGTGCAAAAAGTTGAGTCCACGAAACGTGGAAGTTTCTTCCTTAGCCAAAAAAATGAAATCGACATTGCAAAAATGAGATCTTGTTTTTTAATAAAAGGGATCTCGCTTTTAATAAACGAGATCCCAATTCTAAAAAATAGGATCCCATTTAGCTTCGGGATCCTGAGCCTAAATGCTAAATAGGATCCCATTTTTTTAAAAAATGGGATTTCGTTTATCAAAGGATCCTGAACCGACGAACAAGAAACGGGATCCTGATTTTTATAAAATAGGATCCCATTTTCAAATTGTATTTATTTTTAATAAATGAAACTTAGTCATTAGCAATTTGGGATCCTGAATTAGCAGAGAGCACAACAACAATCGACAACGACCTTCGACCTCCAGGTATGCCTCCACCTATTTTATCTATGTTTTTTTGAAATTTATAAGAGAAATTTAGGTTTTAGCAGTATTTTTTTCAGTTTATTTAGCATTTCATGTATTTTATTTAGTTGTAATAGGATAATTAATAATTTGTAGAGGTAGAAGAAAAAATGAAATGAAACTCTGTAGAAATGAAAAAAATCATCCTTGAATTGTATCTGAAGAACAAAATTTAGCTTTCGAAACCTAAATTGTTCAATCAAACAAAAAAAATTGCATTTGAAAACCTTAATTTGAAATTGAAAGAAAACAAAAAAATTGCATTCAAAACCCTAATTTGAAATTAAAAGAAAACAAAAATTGCATTGAAAACCCTAATGTGAAATGAAACAAAAAAAATTCCATTGAAAACCCTAGTTTTTTCTTGAAACCCTAAATTCAATTCAAACAAAAAAAATTTGCTAATTTACCCTAAATTGAAATCAAACAAAAAAATTTGCATTCAAATGAAAACCTTGATTTCAAGCTCAAGAATATTTGATAATGGAAAAAATTGATTTGCATTGCTTAAATGTTTTAAATTGAATGTATTTGCATTGTAAATTAGGGTCAGGTTGATATTGACAATGAAATAGGATTTGATAAATATTATACATTTAAATGTGTATTCATCAAGAGACACAATCAATTAAACATTACATGAACATAGATATAATTAGAATAGAAAACAATATATGTTAAACTTAATTTACTTGTGTAGTTAGTGGATCATTACAATTGAAAAAATTTCAATGTTTGTTTGCAAATTCCTAAATCCTTGTACAATCGATTTTCAATTGTCACTTAATTACTCAAATATGTATATTCATTTCTATTGTATGTTTTTATCTCTCTTAGTCATGTGTTGTTTCCATTTCTTGTTTTCATGTGTTTTCTCTTGTCTTTCTAACTCTCATTCTAGTCAATTTAATTAGGCTTCTAGTTTAGTCTAAAATTTCAATTTCCACTAGTTACCTAGACACTATAAATCAGGTTCTTTCAATTCTTTAATCTATTCAACATTAACTAATTTTATTATACATTTTATATCATAAAATTCATTTAAGTATATTCAACTTTATCATAGTATATATATTAAACTTCATATATATATATACAATCAATATTAATGAAAAATATACATTAAATAAAATAATTTTATATTCAATTAAAAAAATGTCAAGTTAAAGTATACATCAAACTCATTCTTAATAATACATAATTATGTGTTTCTATTACAGAAATAGTCAGTTTATTCATAAAATAAAAAATATTCATAAACTAGCCAATCTATTACCCTAAACTGAAAACCAATGTCTTAAGGGGTCCTAATATGACATTTCTTAAGGGGATCAAATAAGTTCTCAAATTTGGTGAAGTTGCCCAAGGCAACCAAATTTAACAATATAATAAGATCGTGCAAGATTATAATATGAATGAGATTTCATGAGAGGTTGGTTAGTTGAAAGAAGAGCTATCTCAATTAACTATTTCACAAGAAAATGTTGTTCACTAACTTGCAAGTGCATTATTCCAAGGGCCACTCAAATTTCACCCTAAGTTCCCTAAACCCTAAACCCTGAACTGTAAGATCTAAGCCCTAAACCCTAAAGCATTCCTTTTGTCCTAGGACCTTAAAATGAAATTTGGTTGCCTTAGGAAACTCCACCAAATTTTATTCCCTTAAGTCATGTAATTTTGTCCTAGGACATTACTACATAGATCCCCTTAAGCAATCCTATTACCCTAAACCCTAAAGCATTCATTTTGTCCTAGGACCTTAAAATGAAATTTGGTTGCCTTGGGCAACTCCACCAAATTTTATTCCCTTAAGCCATGTCATTTTGTCCTAGGACCTTACTAAATAGATCCCCTTAAGCAATCATATTACCCTAAACCCTAAACTCTAAACTCTAAACCCTAAACCCTAAACCCTAAAGCCATAATTTTTTCTTAGGCCCTTAATGAAATTTGGTTGCCTTGGGAAACTTCACCAAACTTTATTCACCTAAGCCATGTCATTTTGTCCTAGACCTTACTACATAGATCCACTTAATCCATCCTATTACCCTAAATCGTAAACTGATGTCTTAAGGGGTCCTAATATGACACTTCTTAAGGGGATCAAAGAAGTTCTCAAAATTTGGTGAAGTTACCCAAGGCAACCAAATTTAACAATAATAAGATCGTGCAAGATTATAATATGAATGAGATTTCATGAGAGGTTGGTCAGTCAAAACAAGAGCTATCTCAACCAATTGTTCCACAAGAAATTTTTTTTCACTAACTTGCAAGTCCATTATTCCAAGGGCCACCCAAACTTCACCCTAAGTTCCCTAAACCCTAAACCCTGAACTCTAAAATCTAAACCCTAAAACCTAAAGCATTCATTTTGTCCTAGGACCTTAAAATGAAATTTGGTTGCCTTGGGAAACTCCACCAAATTGTATTCCCTTAAGTCATGTCATTTTTTCCTAGGACCTTACTACATAGATCCCCTTAAGTAATCCTATTACCCTAAACCCTAAAGCATTCATTTTGTCCTAGGACCTTAAATTGAAATTTGGTTGCTTTGGGAAACTCCACCAAATTTTATTCTCTTAAGCCATGTCATTTTGTCCTAAGACCTTACTACATAGATCCCCTTAAGCAATCCTTTTACCCTAAACCCTAAAGCCATCATTTATTTCTAGGCCCGTAATGAAATTTGGTTGCCTTGGGAAACTTCACCAAACTTTATTCACTTAAGCCATGTCATTTTGTCCTAGGACCTTACTATGTATAGATTCCTTTAAGCCATCCTATTACCCTAAACCGTAAACTGATGTCTTAAGGGGTCCTAATACGACATTTCTTAAGGGGATCAAAGAAGTTCTCTAAATTTGGTGAAGTTTCCCAAGGCAACCAAATTTAACAATAGTAAGTCAAAATAAGAGCTATCTCAACCATAGATCCCCTTAAGCCATCCTATTACCTTAAACCTTAAACTCTAAACTTTAAACCATCATTTTTACCTAGGACCTTAATGAAATTTGGTTGCCTTGGGCAACTTCACCAAATTTTATTCACTTAAGCCATGTCATTTTGTCCTACGGCCTTACTATATAGATCCCATTAAGCCATCCTATTACCCTAAACCCTAAATCCTAAACTCTAAATCGTAAACCCTAACACATTCATATCTTGTCCTATATTAATAGTTAATTGTTTTTTCATTCAAGTAACATGCCTTAGACATAAATGAGGCTTACACATTTTATCATTTGTATGAACAATTAGGCCATTTATATTCAATGGTTTTTAAAGGGTATTTCCTAAACATGTATCTTATATTGTGAAATTACAAATTTAATGCAAGTTCACTTATATCTTAGAGATCTCATGGATCAATTCAATAATATTTGTAATCTGCCTCCACGCCCTCCATCTCCACCACCTTCACCTCCACCTCTACCCACTCCACCTCATAAACCCCCACCTCCACCAGCTGAAACAGATGGTGCTCGCTTGCAAGAACGAATCAATGCCAATGTTAGAACCATTCAGGATCAAATCAACATTATTCAAAAAGAAGAATTTATCGCACCACCTTTGAGGATGTTTGCATCTAGGATACAAAATGTTGTTGATGTTGTTAGGGTTGTGGATGGGATCTATGATGAGTATCGACTATGGCTAGAGGAGAGGAGAACATCCGATTCTGAAAAGGAAAACACAAAGAAATGAAGAGATGTAGTAGAGAGCCGCAACACTTTATAAATTAAGACATCATTCTTATAGTTATGAATTTATGAATTTGGTTCGATGGATATTTTGTGTGATGAATTTATGAATTTGGTTGGACAGATATTTTTAGTGACAAATTTATGATTTTGGTTGGATGGATATTTTAAGTGACATGAATTTATGAATTTGGTTGAATTTATGAACTTATAATGTTGAATTTATAATAGTATATATTTTATGACTATCTACTAGATCATGTGATTTCTCTTGTTGGAAAAATGTAATATATATGCGGTAGACATAAATGAGCTTTTTGTGAATGTTTCAAGTTTATTTTTTAGTATGTACATGTATTAAAATTGCATAGTTCTAGATCTTAAATTTTGAAATTTGTATGTACACATAGTTTTTAGTTGAATGATGTATGCATGCATTATGCATCGTATATGACATTTTAAATGTATGTACATGTTAAAATTTGAAATTTGTATGCACTTGCTCAAATTCAATCAATGTATGTATGTGTATGTATATGTATGCACATCCTATTTAAACAAATTTGCATGTACATTTCAAATTTAACTATTTCTTGTATTTTTGTAAGTTTGTATGTTAATTTTGTATAATTTAATGCAGGTTAAAACACTTCTATAGATATCATGGATCAATTTAACATTGATAATATCCTCAATCCAACACCTGAGCAACCTCCAGCTCCACCCCCTCCACCTCATATCCCACCTCCACCAACCGCTGGATCAGATGGGGCTCGCTTACGAGCACGTATAAATGATCAAGTGGCATCCATTCAAAACCAAATCAATGCTATGCAAAATCAAGCATTGATTCCACCACATGTGAGACGTTTTGGTCGATACCATCAAGACTATCGATTCTAACTTAGATAGGCATCGATGAGATAGAGAGGAGATGAGAGGATGTTATGCATATGGTCTCTCATATAAAGAAATTTTAGACCTAAAAATAATAAAACCCCAGCTAGCCCCTTATTTTATCAACCCTAATACTCAACAATCCATTCCTCGCAATAAATCTAGAATATCCATGAGGTGGTGTATACATCCACAGATGAGTGCACATTTTTGGGATCGATGGTATATGGTATTTGATAGTCCACCATGCACTAATCTGGAGGTCCCATTATATTTTTTGAGGAAACTATATGTAGAGTTTGTTATGGGGAAAAAATTCAATTATTTTGATTTTAAATCATTTTAGGGTGTTGGTGGCGGCATGCCACAATAGAGGTTAGGGGCAAGGGTTGAATCCCCAATGCCCCGTGCATGCACAAACCCTTGTTGCTCCTCTTGGACCTGCCATTCCCGCACCTGTGCATCAACGGGTAGTGGTATCGACATTAGGATCCCTTAGTACGCTCGTAGGAGACCTTGATCAACATGCTTCTATGGTAGTGGGTAGGGAGCATAGAGACCATGATGATGGAGGAGTGTTTTATGGAGTTGGTCCTAGTACCAGTCCTCGAGTGTCGAAACCACATATATGTACTAGTTGCCATCAGTTATGCTATGGACTCGATCAAGCCACACCCAGCTTGGGTGGACATGGAGATTCTAGTGGATCATCTGGTTGCCTTAGTTCATTTGTATATTTTCTTATTGTAGACCATCACCTTGAGGACAGTGCGACACAGGTATAAATATGCATCTACATGTTGAATTTACAAGAATTTTAATATTGAAAGTATATATCAAAAAAAAAATTGCAATACATTTTAACAATCAAACTGTTTGGTGTACAAATGACATTAACGATGGGGCAATCATCTGCACCACGAGTACATATGTTGAGACCAGTCCTAGTCGGCAACCTTATAGGGTACATTTTGATTTCAATTTTTTAAATTATATATGAAATAATTTTTAACTTTAGTTTTAAAAATATAATGAACAATCATGAACATATGCTTTAAATATTTATGTTGGTTTAGGGGAGTCAATCGACTTCCACGTCGATTCCACCTGAGGGGTTGTCGAGCATCGTAGATCAGGGGCGGGTACATTTATATTGTAAATTGTTTAACAAGTACATTACTATAGTTACAATTATGAATTTTGAATTCAATATATATCAAATGTTCATGTACAAGTTTGTAAATATTATAAACATTAAATGTCTATATGTAAGTCTAGGTTAATACAACAACGATAATGGGCATCAGAAAAACATTAGATGTTGTCGCTACTCGTGATGCCTCTAAATTTCAAGTTGTTTAAAAAAGTTTCCACACAAAATGTGCAAACTTGAATATATATATATATATATATATATATATTAACCTAATTCAAGTATACATACTTTAAATTTGATCTTGTAGGATTTTTTTAGTTTGACTTTCTGCCATGACTCAATCATAGTTACACCTCCAAGAGGACATGCAGAGCAGGCTCCAGATATCATGGTAATTTAATTTGTTTAATTATATTTAAATTCAATTACTAATTATACAAGTTGTGAATAACTTTAATTAAATTTAAAATTGAATATATATATTTATGAGCTCATACATGTTAAATTGTTTTTCTTTTATAGCATGAGACACATCTTGTAGTTGAGCCTGTACAAACAGGTCCTAGAGTAGAGGGTACACAACCTCCGATTACAGTACAATTTAAATATGATAAATTATAAATTAAATTGAATTAAATAATTTTTAATTATATACTTACATCTAATTTCAAATTTATTTGTCTTGTATATATAGATTGATCCAGAGAATTTAGAGGTTGGTCCAGGTGCACTAGAGCATCCAGATGCAAATATGATGGTAATTTAATTTTATGATGAATTATAAATTAAATTGTCATTAAATCATTTTTCATCATCTTAAACATATTATTTCATATTTCTCTTGTATAGAGTGTTTTAGGTCATCCGCGTAGTCCACATGGTGTGAAGAGGTCTCTTGATTATAGAGACGATACATGACCTAAACATGATTTTATGGGTTATATTCGATTATTTCATGGACTACATATTTGGTTTCTCATGTACTCTGTTGGACTTTATTTCATGGGTTGAGTAGTTTGTTGGACTTTATTTCATGGGTTGTACTCTTATGGACTTTATTTCATGCACTTAATATATTGGTTTCATGCACTTAGCATATTATAAATGATGGACTTTATTATTGTTCAATTTTAATTTACACATGTACATTTATGTATTTATGTTCATAGTCAAGACATTAGTATAGGACATTAATGTGAAATTAAAGTTGAAATTAATAGGACATTTTAATATTTGTACATTACAAATTTAGTGATCCATACATGATATACATGATATGTACATTCTAATTAGCGATAATTAGTCAATGAACTTATTCAATTCACATCCTAATGGGATGTCTTAAGGGGTCTTGATAGGATGTCTTAAGGGGTTGTAATACATACGTTAGATCTAATAAAATAAGAAAAAAATAATAATCTACAAACAAAAGCAATCCGTTTATATACCACAAAGGATGAAATTTTAAAAATTAAATAATACCATACAAGATTAGAGAACAAAAGCATTAATAAATTCTATAAACTAAGCATAATTTATAGGTTGTCTTAAGGGGATGTCTTAAGAGGTCCTAATACAACGTCTTAAGGGGATCAAAGAAGAGTATAATATAGGACAATCAATGTGGTCTACATGATGTAGAATTTCCTTAAAAACTAAAAGATATATTAGTCCATCAACCATTTCATTGGATTTTAATCAAACATGTTTATGTTCATGGACATATAGTTCAAGAATAAGTCCATAGAGACAAGGTAGTAGATATTTCTCATTTGCTACTAATTATTTATCCCTTCTTTTTATGATGAATAGTGCTCTAGATTTATCCTAACAATTAAATGATGAAATGAAACACCTAAAAATATGTTTAAAAATATTCCATAATAGAACTTTATCTAAGTTCATTTGTTATGGAAATTCATAGTTCAATGCATTTGAATTAACAACCTCCCCAAATAGATCAATTTAGATACCCTTGTCAAGTAGAGTTTGTGACACTTTATAATTTAATTTGTTATATTCCTAGGTTTTCAAAGTTTCCAAGAAAAGGATAAATTATTGAAAGAATATTCCAAAATAAAATAACAGAAATTGAGCAACATCATTATAAAGTACCCAAAAAACATGCTAAGAATAACAAATATTTTAAGGTTCATCTTCTAGGATTTAGGTCCTATGGTTTAGGGTTTCTAGGGTTCATGAGATGCTTAGAATAACAAATCTATATGGGTTAATGGTTTAGGGTTCATCTCATAGGATTTAGGTCCTATGGTTTTGTATGAACGTGAATTTGCACCCCTAACACAAATTCCCTTTTTACCCCCTTACCCTTTAGAAAACCGAAAGCGGAGGTTTAATTCCACTTAAGCCCGCTGCTTGCATTCCACTTGGCGCCTTGTTTGTGTGTCGGTGGGGGCATTTATGTTAGGTATTCCCACGCGGCGCACTTACGTCCCTGGCAGATTCCTGCGGCTGGAGACTGTAGAGACATTACACTTTCAATTGGAAGTCGAAGTGTAACACCCCTCTTCGACTGGTCGACCCGAATATGGCCGTTTTTCACATTCTCCTTCATAATCTTCACTCTCTCATCCATTTGCAAGTTTGGACAAACTTTGGAAAGATATTGAATCCATACCTTCATATTTTCTCCACCATTTTCAAGCATCCACAAGCTTTGTAGCAGTACCCTTCACCCCATTACAACAATCCACTACTCCATCACTCTAACAGGGTGAGCACATGACAAACACCGCGACAATAGAGGCTTGAGTTCCTCTCGTTCTCTCCTCCACAAGCCTTGAGTGCTTTGGACAAAGGTGGTAAGATCCTCTAATCTCTCCTATTATTTTCGATTGAGTAACCACGTACTACTTGAAGTGTTTTGTGTTTATGTAGCTTGTAGTTTCTTTCTTTATCTTTATTCCTATCATTCCAAACTTGGTTTTCCGTGGAGGTGGAAACACCAAGACAGGGGTGATGAGACAAAAAAATGTCCCATCTATTTGCCAAATAAAAGCATGTATTTTGGTTAATTATGGAGTTTATCAAGACTAAGCATCATGAGGAAAGTAAGATATTTTTAGTTGCAGTAGTCAAAGACTCCATCATATCTTGAAAATTATGATCTAGGTTCTTGATATTTTTGGACATAAATTAGTAGACAAGAAGGTGAAAAAACCCATTAAATTGCACGAAAACCGAGTTCATGGTTTGAGAGAAAAATTCACTAGAGTCCAATGCTCTGAAACTTGAGTCTGATGCTCTGAAACTTTACAGGTGCTACAAAATTTCTGGAATTGGTTCATTTGTTCATTCGTTTGCTTTCATGCTAGTGAAGAGATTGGCTCCAGAAGCTCACTATAAGTTGCAGGAGGACTTGCAATATTTTAGGTGTGGGGGAGATGATGAGACAAAAAAATATCTCATCTATTAGCCAAATAAAGACATGTATTTTGGTTAATTATGGAGTTTATCAAGACTGAGCATGATGAGGAAAGTAAGAGATTTTCAGTTGCAATGGTCAAAGATTTCATCATATCTTGAAAATTATGATCTGGGTTCTTGAGATTTTTGAACAAAAATTAGAAGACAAGAAGGTGAAAAAACCAATTAAATTACACGAAAACTCAGTTCATGGTTTGAGAGAAAAATTCACCAGAGTCTGATGCTCCAGAACTTTACAGGTGCTCCAAAATTTCCGGAATTTGTTCATTCGTTTGCTTTCATGCTTCGAAATTTTTGAAACTAAGTATGATAGAGGTTGAGCAGTTAAGGTACAACAGTTGAAAGCATGAAAGGAAATTAGAGTGACCTGGACAGAAGTTGAGAGAATATAGGGGCAGTTGCAAATATCTAGAGAATTGTTCAACCCAATTTATGAGCAATTGAGAGCATATAGGAGCAGATTTAAGAGCTTTAATGATACATAAGATAAAGACATGACTTTTTCAGCAGTCAAATGTCTTTTTGGAGCTTGTTTAGGGGCTGCAAAATATGCATTTTTTTTTTGGACAACCAAAGAAGATTGACTCAGCAAGATGAAGGAAAAACTCATCTTTTCCCTCAACACATGTTCCTATCTTTTAGCATGTTGTTGCACAATAATTAAGGCTCATCTTTGAGATTAGTTGAAGATAAGAATTCTATAGATTCATTGTAATCAAGGAATCAAATGGGGAAGAGTTTTATAAAATAATAAAGTTTAGTTTATTTTGCAACAGTAGTGTAGTTGTCTGTAGTTTTCATTTCTTAGTTTATTTTCCAACAATCTTTCCATTTCTAGTTCTTTACATTTCTAGTATTTCCCTTTACAAGTTTCCTAGGATATACTCGATTCCAACAATTACATTTCCAGGTATTTCCTTTTACAAGTTTCTTAAGATAGATTTGATTCCAACAATTTATTTCATGCATTTTTTTTCCAACAATTTGTAGAAAAAACATGTCGTGCAAGTGATTTCTTCTCCCTCTTGCATATTGCCATGGACACCGCCCTGGATTGATATTTATAATTAAATGATGAGGAATGCAACGAAACTCATCAGGGGGTATGAATGGGGCAGGCCACTATACAACCCCAACAATTTCTCCCTTTATTGTGTGTAGGTGGAGAGAGTTTGAAGCAAGCTGACGGGGAGGATATTCTACGAGATCATCTTCGTTACCCTCTCAGTAATATACCTCTTTTATCACTTCCATATTTACTTTTCTCTCTTCTTAATCTCATTCTTTATTTCCCGAAACTGTTAGAATTGACTATTAGTCCTTTCTCAGGATTCCAACCTCATCTTTCTAGTTCTCTGGCTGTACAAACGCCAGTGCGCCTGTGTGACGCTAGTGCGCTGTGCTGTCATCCTAGAACAACGCTTCTATCCTCAGACAAGGAGCTGATTGAGACGCAGAGTTGACTCTAGAAAAGTGACTCGTCTGGTCTTCCTACAACTCTTGGGATCGTAGAGTGATCAAAGGACATATGGTCCTCATCATTCTCATCCTTTTCATCCTAACCTTCCTTTGAACTGAGGTAAGTTAGGGTAGCCTTTCTGCTCTTGGCCTTTCATGACCTGGGGCCTTGCAGTGGGTGGTCCCCCTCTCTAACATTTTTGGTGAACCCGACATGAACCATTTTGGTTCCATTTTGTGATACTAAAAGTTCCTTTCCTCGTATCCTAGGAGTGTTGTAGGTGTGAGTGTTGTGAGGCTCTCGCCTCACAACCCAACCTGTGACCCCTAGTAGGCATAGTTGGAAGGTTCCAAAGTATTGTGTAATGAAACCTTAATTGGGTCACTACTTTATCTCGTAAACCTTAGGAGGCTCTATAGAAGTACCATCTGGTGTTCTTGATGGCCTCTTTCCTTAATCAACCCATTCCCTCCGCGTAAACTGTGAGTAGCAGTACGAGCATAACCTTTACGTCACATGACTTGCCAGTGGGCTTCAATAGAGATCTATCTCCTCTTTACATTCCTGCGAGGATAAATGGGAACACTATAGCAGGTGTTCTCATTGATCCGAAATCACAAGTGAATATCATAACTGAGGAGATCATGTTGATTAACTTCCTGGATAAGGATGGGTATGATGCACCTGAAAGTACTGTTCACACATACGATGAACTTTTTGTACCTCCTATAGGGAGTATTGTCCTATTGGTCCTTGTTGGACCTAAATCTGTAAGCCTTAAGTTTGACATCATCCCGGGGTCTGAACTCTTCATTTTGAAGCTAGGTATCCCCGGGCTAGTAGCTATGAACGCAGTTCCCTTGGTCATACACAAATGTCTGAAGTTTGTTCATGGAAGTTAAGTACTCATTGTCCATGACACCGACTATAGACCACCGATTGCACATGGCAACTATACATCGAATTACTTTTGGCCTGCCTCTCTTGGTCCTCTCTTGCCTAGGAAGGACCTCCTACACCGCACGTATCAAAACTATAAGAAGGGGCGCACTAGGCCAAAAGTGAGATACCCTCCTTCGCCTTATGTTATTTCACATAGAGCTTGCCTAAAGGTTGACAGTGATGCTACCAAGGTGCGTAGAAGAGAAGAAGAGAAGCGGTCTCAAGATCCTCCTTCTTCCTCTTCCACTGTTCAGCCCAATGCTTCATCTCGCCCTATCGTGGTACCATCTACTTCTGTCTCATGTTTGCAAGAGAATCCCATGGTGCCCGCTTGGTGAAAGGCCAAGCATCCTGCTTTTGAGCTTCCTGTCTTACCCATGAAGCCTAGGCCCATTCAGTATGGAAGATAGAAAGCCCCCCGTGGAGAGTCCTCTCTATCTCAGCCTTCGCGGCCTCCTACTACTCTTGTTCCTAGAATAGTGAACAAGAAGACGCTCGCCGTCGAGGAATTAGAGTCAATTCCCCCCGCCCTTTTCTGAACTTGCCCCTCCTTCTCCCATTCAGGAGTCTTCCCTTCCAGTGGAGATAGTCGTGGAGGACACTCCCATGGTTGAGCAAGATTCTTTTGTCCCTTCACAGACCTTGGCTTCCAGTGAGAAGAGTCGTAGAAATCGCCTTGCGCACGAGTGTAAGCATTGGCGAAAAGTTGTCCTAGCTGAGCAAGCCTCCTTACAGAAGGAGGAGGAGAAGACCAGATTTCCTGTTGTGTCCTCCTCTTTCTCTCCTTTCGTCTCTGAATCTCTTATGGCTCCTGCTGTGAGCGCACATGTACCCAGAAAGGTACAGGTGTTCATCGCTCCTTCGGTGGAGCCGCCCTTGTTGAATTTCATCCCGGATGTCTTGCCTTACCCAAAGCCCATGGACATGGTGAACACTTCGGTTGTGTCCACTGCAGTTCTTTCCTGTTCTCCCTTGACCCTCCTTGTTTCATATGTGGGGAGTTCACCTCCTCCGATGAAGAAGAAGGTAAAGCGTGTCCCCTCCAACAATGGAGGACGTAAGAAGAGCCCACCTTCTCCGAAAGGTGACCCCAAATTGAATTGTTCCATCCTAGTAACGAAATCGGTCCCAGCCTCCCCTGAGTTTGTCACCGCTCCTGAGTCTCTTAGTGAGCCCAACAGTGAACCTCGGGTACAAACTCCTCCGTCCACCGAGGTGAAGGATGACACTACCATTAAATGCATGTTTAACTTGGTGGATGAAGTTCCGACCCTATCAATGATCTTCGCCAGGTCGTTGACCCTAGAACCACAAGAGCTAAGCGACGGAGACTTTACAGGTCCCTCTACCTTGGCCCTTGTTGCGGGAGGATCAGAAGCTCCCCCCCTTAACATTACATCGTTGCAGGCTCATTATCCTTCGTATGATGATCTAGAGTTGGAAGCTGACGACCTCTTGGTTGACCAGTGTTAGTGGAAGACCCTCTTCTTAATCTTTAGATTAGATATGTGTGCATATCATGACATGTGTTCCCCTGTGATCATGATACATGTGCCTAGATGACCCTCATCACCCCTATTGGTGCATGGATACAGGCATGGTGTTTATGTTGTAAACCTTCCTCTATATGTGTCATCATTCTTCCATGTTTGTGATTGACTTTCAGTAAATTGGAGATGATGCAAAGCGTCGGGAGCACTTAGGCCTCCTTCCATGTTGATCCAATTTTTATTTTACTTTGTCTTTTGTACACTCTTCCTGATCTGGGTGGGGATTGATGATCTTTCGCCTCTTACCGCGGTTACCTAATATATACAAATAAAGGCAGATCTGACCCCGCGAAACCATTTCCCCTTGTGCCCTTTGTGTGTGATTTTCTATCTTTACTTTTCTCTTTATCCTTCTCTCATCTTTGCTTGAGTTGTCCCATTAATGTGTGACAATGCCTCTTCTATATTACTTGGTCTCTAGAAAATGCATTCATTTTTGAACGAATATTTTCTCGAAAGACCCCTCACACATTTCTTTGTCAGAACTGCATTCTCAACTTAAAACCCTAGCGAAACATGTTTCCTTCATCATGGGTTTGTAAAGAAAGGACTTGGAAACCCTCCTCTGAAGTGGGAACGGTCTTAGTCTTCCCCTCGCATGAGCACATCTCCTTCCTTTTGAATTCTTTGATGAAGTGAACATCTTTCAAAAGTATTCCTTGGTGACGATTAAGCTTTTGAATAGTCTGTCACTTGAGGGGACCCCTTCTTTTCACGTTGGGTTCCCGAGGGAGCCCTTTGAGAGATTTCAACAAGTTAGCTTGGGGGCGGCCCAACTAGACCGGATTCACACCTCGACATCTAGTCCGGGGGTAGCCCGACTAGACCATCTTCACATCCTTAAATCTAGCTTGGGGGAAGCCTGATTAGACTTCACCTTTCAAACAACGCGTCCCTTGAGTGGACCCTCCTTCCTATTGAAGGGTTCCCAAGGGACCCCTTTGAAAGTCTTACAACTTAGTGATAGTTTGCGTGACTGTCCGTTCACTGGCCTGCGTGGCCGCTTCCTAATGTGTTCTATCTGTGGGTAAAGATGTCACCACCTCTGGCTCTGCGGAGTCCCCTTTTCTCGGTCTCCCTCATGTGAGAGTTCTTGGGGGATACCTTCCTTGTAGGTCTGAGGGTCTGTAAGGAACTTTTCTTGATCTCCCTCATGTGAGAGTTCTCGGGGGATACCTTCCTTGCAGGTCTATGGATCTGTAAGGTGCTTTTCTTGGTCTCCCTCATGTGAGAGTTCTTGGGGGATACCTTCCTTGCAGGTTTGCGGGTCTGTAAGGTGCTTTCCCTAGTTTCCTCATGTGAGAGTTCTTGAAGGATACCTCCCTTGTAGGATAGTGAGCCTATGAGGCATTTTCATATTTCAGCTTTATGATTCTGTAGAACCATGAAGTCCTTTCTCGCACTTTCGGGTTCACCAAACCATGCTCTACTTCCTTGTCAGTTCAGGTATACATCTCTTACTTTGTTACTTCCTTACTTCTCTAGTTTACCGAAGCACTCATCAGTTATCGTGCTCGCTAAAGGGGGGGGAAAATGTATGAACGTGAATTTTCACCCCTAACGCAAATTCCCTTTTTACCCCCTTACACTTTAGAAAACTAAAAGTAGAGGTTTAATTCCACTTAAGCCCGCTACTTGCATTCCACTTGGTGCCTTGTTTGTGTGTCGGTGGAGGAGTTTCTATCGGGAATGCCAGCGTCGCGCGCAGACATCCGCGTGGCATGCTTATGTCACTGGTAGATTCCTATGGCTGGAGACTGCAGAGACGTTACACTTTTGATTGGAAGTCGAAGTGTAACGCCCCTCTTCGGCTGGGCGACCTGAATATGGCCGTTTTTCACATTCTCCTTCATAATCTTCACTCTCTCATCCATTGTCAAGTTTGGACAGAGTTTGGCAAGATATTGAATCCATACCTTCATATTTTTTGCACCATTTTCAAGCATTCACAAGCTTTATAGCAGCACCCTTCACCCCATTGCAGCAATCCACTACTCCATCACTTTGACAGGGTGAGGACAGGACAAACACCGCGTCAACATAGGCTTGAGTCCCTCTCGGTCTCTCCTCCACAAGCCTTGAGTGCTTTGGACGGAGGTGGTAAGCTCCTCTAATCTCTCCTATTGTTTTTGATTGAGTAAGCACGTACTACCTAAAGTGTTTTGTGTTTATTTAGCTTGTAGTTTCTTTCTTTATCTTTATTCCTATCATTCCAAACTTGGATGTCCATGGAGGTGGAAACACCAAGACGGGGGTCTGACTGAGGCAGGCCTCTATACAGCCCCAACAATTTCTCCCTTTATTGTGTGTAGGTGGAGAGAGTTTGAAGCAAGTTAGCGGGGAGGATATTCTACGAGATCATCTTCGTCACCCTCTCGGTAATATACCTCTTTTATCACTTCCATATTTACTTTTCTCTCTTCTTAATCTCGTTCTTTATTTCCCAAAACTGTTAGACTCGACTATCAGTCCTTTCTCGGGATTCCAACCTCATGTTTCTGGTTCTTTGGCCATATGGATGCCAGCATGCCTGTGAGATGCCAGTGTGTCGCGTTGTTGTCCTAGAACCACACTTATGTCCTCAGACAAAGAGCTGCCTGAGACACAGAGGTGACTCTAGAAAAGCAACTCGTCTGGTCTTCGTGCAACTCCTGGGTTCGCAGAGTGATCAAAGGACACATAGTCCTCATCATTCTCATCCTTTTCATCCTAACCTTCCTTTGAACTGAGGTAAGTTAGGGCAACCTTTCTGCTCTTGGCCTTTCGTGACCTGGGGCCTTGCAGTGGGTGGTCCCCCTCTCTTACAGGTTTATGGTTTAGGGTTTGTAGGGTTCAGGAGATGCTTAGAATAACAAATCTATTTGGGTCAATGGTTTAAGGTCCATCCCTTTGAGTCATTCTCTCAACTCCCCTTAATCCACCCTCTTACATCCCTTTAAGTCATTCTCTCAACTACCCTTAATCCACCCTCTTACATCCCTTTAAGTCATTCTATCAACTCCCCTTAATCCACAATGTTTACAAAATCTGACTATGCCATCTCAAGAACATCTCAAACTTGTGCTAGGAATGTAGTAGGTCTTCACGCCACCCAATATCAAAAAGGTACAAGCAATATCAATGAAATCATCAAAACATACATATTTTAATTTATATAAAACTATGTATTTGTACACAACTCAAGTACATGTATTTAAAAGTATTCCACACATGTGTGTAGGTTGAATTTGCATCCTCTTCTTTCTATTTCAAAGTATGAGATCAATGCGATGATGACCTAAGTATATAAAAAAGGATAATAAATCAATCTTAACTATTAATGTACAAGCAATATCAATATATAAGCAAAACATGTATTTAAATATAATTTAACTAATAATTACCTATTTTTACCAAGTATTCCATGTTGTCTACGTTGAATCTGCATGGACTCTCCTTTTTGTGATGATGGCTTAAGGATCTATAGAAGGATAATTTAAATCAGTTTCAACTAATAAAACACTTGACCAATATCAAAACATTTATTGAATCTATTTAAAAGGACAATATAAAACTAAGACTATATTTACCTATATTTACTTATTCCATTGTACCATTTTCATCCTCTCTTTTTTGCAATGCATCTATTGTTTTCTCATGCTCTTCCATAGAAATTGTCCATAGTACTTTATTTGTAGGTATTCCACGATACCGATCTAGTTTTATATTTGTTGCCACCACCAAATGTGAATAGTGTATAATCTTTTTATGCGTTTCATAATCTTTGAATGCAGGTAGACCATTGTTCCTTATTAGGTATTTTCATAGCCAAGTGCCAACAACCACCACCAATCCTATTGGAAAACATGAAAACCACCATTAAATAAGTTCTCAAAATTTTCTTAAGGGGATCAAAGACTTGTTCTAAAAATTTGCTTAAGGGGATCAAAAACGTGTTATCAAAATTTGCTTAAGGGGATGTCTTAAGGGAATTATCGTACCTGTTGGATAATAATAGCCATCATCATCTTCTCAAGCTGCTATTAACTTATGTTTAGTCTCCACACAACGAGACAACCAATATTTTGTTTCCTCTTCATTCCCCTCAGGTGCAACAACATACACATGTCCTGCAAACAAAATTTGATTTAATAACTTGCGTGTATCCAGATAAATAATTTAGTGTTACAAAATAACTTAATAAAGTGAAATAATTTGAATTAAATTACCTTCTTGTACAAGGTCTGAAACACGTTCATAGTCTTCAGTTGCAAACACTTGATCATTTTCTTCAATAGTTCTTTCATATTGATCATATGCTTGTGCAGGTGTCAATGATATTTTCTACCACTCTTCAACCCATTATGTATTTTCACATGCTTCCCAATCTCCTGAGATACAAAACTGCCAAAAACATACAAGCTCTCTTTTCCAAATAGTCCATGTGCTTGTTGTCGAACTCCTAAATGTATGCCATTTAGTAGATCCACTGATTGTCTCAAAGTCAACTCTAGGTAGAATGTTCTCTTCTTCAACCAACCAAAAGAATTGAAAAATTGTAGAGTACTCACTCGAACTAGGTGTAGATAATCTTGTATTGCACCAATCCACAATGTAGTACCCCTTCGATTTGCTTATGTTTTCAGACAGTGCTTTTATTTTGATAGACTATGATACTATGATGTTGTTATTTGATCGTTGACATTATAACGATGATGATTTTTATATTGAGATGTGATGTACACTATATTGATGATTACTGATTATGACATGCTCTCTAGTTAGAATAGTTGATTATGTGAGTTGATATTGATATATGTTCATCTGTAATTATTTGATGTTTTAGTTTCATCAGTTTTGATGTGACACTGTATTGGTGAAGGGAATGAGATTGCATCACTCGCTTGCAAGCGCACTGCGATTCCGTGATTTTCTCTTCACAGTGTGATTGTTCATGATCTATATACATGTATGACATATGGTTTGATTGTAGGATTGCAGGTACAGGACATCGACTCCACCTGGATTCATAGGTTTGAGCGTGTCCATTGCCCAACGAAATAGCTGATTGAGAGGTAATAATAGGGTTTCCCTGTCAAACCACAACCCTAGTCACAGTGTGTCATCAGTCCTTGTTTTGGTCATGCTTTGTTGTCATGTTGTCCCCATTTTCCTTGTCGTTTAATTATTTTGCAAGGTATGCTCTATGGGAAATTAATGTTAATTAATGTTTATAATGTTTTAAAATGATTATTTATTTAATCGTGGTTAATGTTGTTAGAAGCTTTAAATTTGATTTAATTTATTTTGTAAAGTAATTTAATTATTTAGATTAAATTTATTTTACATGGTGATTAAAATTAATTAGATTAAATTTGATATTAAAATTGTTAGATTATAAAAGTTTTATTTAATTAATTATTTAAATTAATTAAATAAAGTTGTGAATTTAAATGAATGGATAATTAAAATTAATATTTGATTTTAAATTATAAATAAACAAATACCTTATAAAATATCTTAGAGGAAATATCTTGTGATTTGATTTGGAAAAATATTTTGGGATTGTGACATGATTTAGAAAATTGCAATCTGGTGTTGGGAAATAATTCACACGCTGTGGCCCCCATAGGGGTCGGCTATGTTAACAACCATGGATGCGTAAAACAGTTCGTCCGCCTTTCCACGTCAAATTTTATTAAATGGGTTTTTAATATATAAATTTTAATATGCATAAATATTATATATGTATATATATATATATATATTTTATAATTGTTTTAGAAAATTGTAATTAGTTTCTAAATATTTAAATAATGTATTTATATATATAATTATGTATATATTCATATATATATATTTAAATGAGTTTTATAATAGGTGCATGTAAATGCATGAATTAGATGTTTTAAAATTAAATGATTTAAAAAGGGAAATATATTTTTATATAGATGTAATTGGGAAATTGAATTAAAATAATTAGATTTAATTCCTTTATTGAATATAAATGAAATTGTATTAAGCTAGATTATTTTGAGCAATATATTATTGGTTTTCTTGGAATGGAAATTAGATTAAGGAAATCATAATTATTGTTTTTATTACCTGCTTGAATTGCTTATTTAATTATGATGTCTTTTGTCCACGTAACTGGGGAAATCTGTTAGTTGTGAATGTGTAAAATCTGTTAGTTGTGAATGTGTAAGCCTTCCAGATGTTGTAGTATTATGTGGGGGTTGTTGTGATATTTTGTTCAACCCTTTGTTATCCTTGGGTAGTGCACTTGGTTGTGATTCAGTTTAAACACTCAGTTACTACGAATGGGATGTGTTGCCTCTTGCATTATGGTTGGGATTTAATATCCGTTTTTGTGCACTTTGTTTACCCTTGGTTATGGATTAGATCCTTATGTTGTCGGTAGGGGAGTGGCTCTCAATGGGGGCTGACGCACAAAGTGGTGCCAGGATAACTCATGTGAGAGTTAGTTAATTCAGTGGAAATTAAATAAAAGTATTAGGGGGAAAGGGTAGCCTTAAAACACATAACTTGATAATTGTGCCTCGCTCATTGGCTCAAGGAATCATTTAGACTTGAGATGAGATGAGAAGGCCTAGAATGGCAAGGTCATTATCTTGTCCCTTTGAAAGATATTTGACTCTGCATCGGTTTGCATGTGGGGTCAGGGATCGTGAGAGGCTACCGGGATAACCCAATATGGGGGTCGGGGCCTAGGAAGATTTGCCAGGATAACCCATGCAAATTTGTGATGACACTCCTATGACAACAATTTATATTGTTATGTTGATGTACTTGATTCTTTTACTCTAGAAGCAATGTAACCTTCATGTTATGTATTGTACTTGTGTAGTTTAGTCTTGTGGTTGCTTGTGTCTTGAGGTTGTTGCTCATACCTAGGAATCCCTTTTACTATCTCCTAGCATGGGGGGTGGACCTTCAGGTACCACTTGGTTGGGTGGAATGTGCAAATTAAACCGTTGGGTTTCCACTTCATGTTTGTGATGGCGGGATCTTCCAGATTGGAGAGCTCACATGTTCTAGCTGCTTTATACCATCTCTTGTGTTCTATTCGATTAGTTGGATGTTAATGTATATGTACTACTCCTCATTTTTATTCGAGGAGAATCCTTGTATCATTGTAATTGTAATATTGTTTGTATGATCTACCTCATTTTCGAAATGAGCCTTGTAACTGCTATATTGAATGATTACAATCTATGAATGGTTTTAATATGTACTTTGTAATCTTATGAAATGTGTTTAATGTTATTGGATCTATGCTCTTTATATCATGAGTATAATTTATATTCTACGGATTAGTTAATACTTTTGTATGTTATGGGATTCAAATGTAAGCATTGTCGTGTACCTTAGAGGATGCATGCGTTAAGTGTAGTTCACTTTACTAATTGTTAATTGCACTTTCAAAAAAAAATTGTTACGCTTCTCTTGTAATTGCGTTGTCCTCTAGGGTTACGTGGTGGGGCATTACACACAATCCCATGTGCATCTTTAAATTTTATTGCATCCTCAAATTTTAATTATTCTCTAGCAAGAACCCTTTTGACACATGCACCAACTCTAGATCATGTTCTCCTTTACCATGCCCAACTTCAAAAAAACTACATATATGTTGGGCATTAAGTTCCTTGTGAACCTTACTTAACCAATAGAACATTCAAGCATTCTTGAACTGCTCCATACAATTATCTAACCATATAAGGTGTTTGGTCACCTAGATTCCTCTTTATCTTAAATTTCTATAAAATATATTGAAACAATATTGAACAAACTCTAACGAGTGTAACCGGTTGTCACTCAAATAAAAATGATACTCCCTCAAAACTTTTCTATCATCCTTTGTACTATCATCTGCATCTCTATAAACAATGCGGATAAACATAGCTACTTGCATTGAATTATAATACTGTTCAATTGAATTTCCTCTTGTGGAGCTAGAGTATAATTTTCTGTAAAATCAACCAGTAAAAGTATAGTACCAATTGGAAATGTGTTTCTACATGCGTGAAATTGGCCATCAAGCCATTGAGCATGTTGAGAGTGCATGACATATTTTGGTACAATCTTATTTTAAAATTCTAATATGAATGCATGCACACTAACTTTTTCTATAACTAAATCACAACACTTTCCAATATTTCCATCTTTTAGAGAATAGTTAACATTCTTAAATCTTTTAACATCTACTATTTTTTTCCAAAATCATTATCAACAATTTCATGCATGCAAACTCTTAAGAATGAAAGATTTCCACAACCAGTGCATTGTCAAAAAATACAAGAACTTAAATAAAATAATTTTTCATTAAACAAACTTGATATAAACTCCCTTATTGTTTCAGGTGGCATACTAATACCACATTCTTGCATAATCATGTTAGTATGCAAAGTACAACGTATATATCGAAAAAAATCATAACATTTTCTATAAAATTTAGTTTGTGTTGTACACTAAATGACCACAAAATTTTCTATAAAATTCAGTTTGTGTTGTAGCTAATCAATTTTTTGGATGAGGATCATGAACTCTGGACCCCACCCTTAATTTTAAAACATCTCTAGCATTATCATGCCAATATTTTTCAATCAAAGATTTAATTTTAACATTCAATTTCATATCAGACCTCGAGAGTCGACCACTGAAACTCCAACATTGGTTGATAGGATCCTTTTCTATAGTTTCTCTTCTTTTGGCCACTCTTAGCAATGTTTTAGGATGTATTTTTAAAACTTCACTAATATTGTTTACCATTATTTTATTCAAAGTTTCTTTATTAACTATAGCAGTTGTTATAGCTCTTCTTGCTGCATTCTTATCTTTAGATTTACTATTTTTTCCAATAGACTGAATGACACTAGCAATAGTAGACATAGCATGTTTTATTGGTTGATCTTTTCTTCTTTTTTTAACAAAAATGCCTAACTTTTTAATTACTTTTCTCATTTTTCGCATTCTCATTAATTGCATCATTAGTTGACATTGAACTAAAAGTTTTTTACGATAAAAAAATTGATTGTATAATCTATTAGCATGTGTTCTTATTTGTCTCCAAGAAATCTTACCAAGAAGATTATCCAAAACATCACTTTCAATTTTTAAAAAATATATTCAAAACTATTTTCATTTTCATTTTCATCTTCATTTTCATTTCCATTTCCATTTCCATTTTCATTTTCATTTTCACTTTCATTTTCATTTTCATTAAGAGGATTTTCATTTTCATTTTCAACAACAAAACGGTTTTCATTTTCATTTTCAATAAAAGTATTTTGATTTTGATTTTCAACAACAATTTGACTCAAATCTTGAACTCTATGAATATTATCAATGTCAACATTGTGATATCCAACATTTTCTAAATCTCTAATAAGTTCACCATTTTCATGAGGCTCAAAGGTGGATTTGAAGACGTACCCAGACTTTTTCCTATTGAAACATTCTCCATAGCATTGGAAGGGATATTTAAAGCCATACCAGGAGTAGTTTGTATATTCGTATTAGTTTCCACATTCACCTCTTGCAAGTTTGCATCGTCTACATCCATGGTCTCTTCAATGTTTTTATCTTTAATAGTTGTGGAATTGGATGCTTCACCATCATTCATTGATCAAATTCTCATTCTTCTTTCTCTTTCTCTTTGTTTCTCCTTCTCTCTCTTTGCTTGAATTTCTTCAGGGATCAATATTTCCTATCTTTCCTCTTATTCTGACATTGTGATCCCATAATTGATTTTTTTTGAAGTATACACAAATGAATGTCAAAAACTTGAGAGTCGTCCTTGTTTGTTCCTCCTTCAAACAAGTAGCAATTGAAAAAATTTCCTCTTCCTCTTCCTCTTTCAAACAAGTAGCAATTGAACAAAAATCCTCTTCCTCCTTCAAACAAGTAGCAATTAAACTAAACTCCTCTTCCTCCTTCAAATAAGTAGCATTTGCACAAAATTTCTCTTCCTCCAAACAAGTAGCTCAATCAAACAAAATTTCTCATCCTCCTTTGAAAACAAATAGGAATTCAACAAAATTTCTCTTCCTCCTTCAAAAAAATAGCAAATAAATAAAATTCCTAGATTTCTCCTTTGAAAACAAATAGCAAATGCACAAAATTTCTCTTCCTCCTTCAAAATAGTAGCTCAATTAAACAATTTTTTTATCTTCCTTCGAAAGAAAATACAAATTCAAAAAAATTATCTTCCTCCTTTGAAAACAAATAGCAATTCACCAAAAATAAATCAAATATAGGACGTTAATAATATCCGATGAAATGTGCGAAGGCGTGGGTGAGGCAGAGCCTGGTGGTCACACGCGGGTAGAAATGGGTGGGTTCGCCGATGAAGGTGGTCGGTCGGCACTGCTTCGTCCCCATGGATCTCAGAAAGGCAAGCAGCGGGCTAGGACAGACAGGAGTGCGAAGGGCGGGCAGGTTGCCACCTCACCTAGGGCTTCAAATGCGATGGAGAGTGCTGAGTCACCCAGGGCATCGCGCTAGATTTCTCCTACCTCTGATCCGTCACCATTGGCTCCTCTCTACATTGCTGGGTGCAGGAATCAGAGTAATCCATTTCACACATGCTCTGATTTATGCAAAACTCAAATTTGTTCGGAGGACTCCCTATCGCTGCCGGTAGTGCCCCTGTCTACTGCTCCTGATGCAGATTCCATTCATCGTTGCTTCTTGGGGGACTATGAGGTTTGTTTAACGGATTCCCCTGCTGAGCTCCATTTAACGGATGCTTGCATCATGGAAATAGCGGATGCGATCGGGAGTAGGTCCCTCCTTGTTTGTTGTGTGAGCAAGCGACCCCCAATTGATAAATTTATTGAGTGGATGAGGGCTTCGTGGAGTATGATTCCGCTTCCCAACATTGACATACTTGATTTCAATTTTTTTCTGCTTCGCTTTGCCTCTCTTGAAGACTGCACCTTTGTTAAACAAGTTGGCCCTTGGTTTTATGGACAATCTTGCCTCTTCCTGTTAGATTGGTCTTCCTTCTTCAATCCCAGAACTATGAAAGTTACTTCGATTCCCATTTGGATCAGGTTATTTAAGCTCCCACCAATCCTGCATGAGCCAAAAATCATAAAAAAATTGATCAAGCAATTTGGAACCTTTGTCAGTTTGGATTCTAGTGTATCCCACCGCAAGTTTGCAAGGGTCTGCGCTATCATTGACATCTCCAAACCTTTGCAACACTCAGTTTTGGTCGATTCAACTCATGGTACCAGGACTCAATTTCTCAATTATGAAGGCCTCCCATTTAGGTGTTTTCGTTGCAACATGCTGGGGCACAAAATCGCTGGTTGCTCCTCCTCGAAGTCGACCACTGCTAGGCATTTTCAGCTCAGGCAATGGGTTAAGAAGGCAGGCAATCTTGGCGGGGATTTCATTTGGTGTAATCACGAGATATTCCTAGCGGCTCTTGAAGACTCTAGACATGCCTCTGAGGCCCTGGTGGGGGCTTCCACTGGGGTGGAACTTCACTCCTCATCACTCGTTGATGCTCCTGATGAGGCTTCGCCCCCTCTGCCTACAACCAACCCTCCCATTCCTGTAGAGGTGGACAATGACGAATTCGACTCGGAGGGTTCGTATCCTTTCATGGATGACTTGGATGAGGATTTCCATGATTTTCTGGACTTTGATGTGTTGGGTAAAAATTGCTCCCTCCATCAAACAATGAGTGCCATCACCAAACCAAACTACTCAACCAAAGGGAGAAAGGGGCGTAAAACTGAGGCTGAGAAGCTCCGGATTGAAGGCAGAGATGCTGTCGATGAAGGAAAACAATGGAGAATGGAAGCCTTCCTCACTAGGAGTATGCAGAAAGCTAAAGCCAAGAAGGTCCTCTAGGATATGTCTTTTGGGGGTAGAATTTTCATGTGCTGTGGCTGGTGACCATTTGGTCTTAGATTTTTTTGACATTGGGTACCCTCCTTTAAATTTTCTTAGATTGTTGTAGGTTCTTCTCCATGCCTCTTTGTGCTCCCCACTCATGGGTTTGTTTCAGGCTTTTCTTTTTGTGCTCCCCATTCTTGGGTTTGAAGTTGTCTCTATTTTAATTGTTCATTTTATGGGTGTTGCCCCACACGCAGCGATTAATCTAGCAAAAAAAAAAAAAAATTCACCAAAATTTCTCTTCCTCCTTCAAACAAGTAGCAATTAAATAATTTTTCTCTTCCTCCTCTAAACAAGTAGGAATTAAATAAAATTTCTCTTCCTCCTTTGAAAACAAGTAGCAATTCAACAAAATTCTTTTGTCACAGCATCCCAATGATGCCTCTTTTCAAAATTGAAAAAAATCCCAACTTGAAGAAATTCAACAAGACAAAAGGTGATAAAAAAATAGGGAATATGTCATAGTCGGTTGTACAAAATGAGTCTCAGACTCGAGATGTCCCTTTTTGACAATAAAATAAAAAATAACGGTGGAAAATAACTCAAGATCCCGTTTATTAAATGGGATCTCGATCCATTTTAAATGGATTCGCTAATAAATGGGATCCAGTTTATTAAACGGGATCCCGTTCCATTTTCAACGAGTGAATTGGAAACGGGATCCCATTTTTAAAATTTGAAATGTAGGCCAGGTTTTTGCTTTGTTGATAGGTCCAGGAAAAGGTTTGGGGGTCCAAACCTAGGCTCTGGACCTGGTTTGACCTACAAGTTGAAGGTCCTAGCAATGTCACAAAAAAATACTGACTTTGGGCATACATCCGAAGGATTTTTTTGTAGAGTTTTTCAACGAAGTTAAAACCCATTATAGATTAGACAATGTATATTCCAAATATGTATTTTTTTTACAATTGGATTTATTTTATTTTTTTCATTTAATTTCTGATTAAATAGGTCCATAAACTTGTTCAAATTATCAGGGTTTTTTAGTATTTTAATAAATTTTTGTCAACATAACATTTTCACGAACGGATTGCACAAAAGTGCACTTCAAAAAATTCTTTTCAATTTAATTTTTAAAAAAAAAAATCATAAGTTTAGGTCATCTTATGTGTGACGTACATGATGATTTTTAAAACACGAAATATGGCCAATGAAAGATTAACAAAAAAAATATTCAATAAAAAATTACAAAAAAATATGGAAAGCGTGCTTCATTGAGTTACAAATCTTTTCCCAAAAGTATTTAGAAAAATATGATTATTTAGGTCATAATATGGATGACGTATACCTGCATGGTATAGTAAAAAAAAATGACTTTTAAAAAGTGGTTCTTAGAAACGCCTAGATTGAAAATCAATTTGTATCATCTGGGTATTGAAATAAATTACATATTTGGAAACTAGACTCCGAGTACTACATTTTATGATCAGTGAATTTTTTCAAGATTCCATCTCTAAGTTCTTCAAATTTTAAGGTCAAATATGTCGAACTCTGAAAATCAGGGAAAACACTTGCACTAAATGGCCAAAAAGTGGACTCAACTTCTTGCCAACACCCCTATGCTACATGCGCCCATCACCAAACTTGTGATGATCCTCATGCTATTGTGCACAACTTGCAACAACTTCACACACCATAACTCTTCCAATTCCATGCAACAATGGAACTCCAAAAAAAACCATGATTATTCATTTTAGTTCGCACGACCATTCAATTTCCATGTAGTAGTGAACTGTTGTGTTATGGAGACTAATCATACTCGGATAAAATTTTCATATTAATTTTCATTCTTGGATTTGGGTGAACCACGTTAAATCTGTGTTCTTCTTTTTCTATCTAGAATTTATGTGTGTTTTATTTCTCTATTTTATTGATCACATTTGCATTTATTTGATTGAAATCTACCTTCTAACCCTAACATAAACTATTATTAATCTCTACCCCCCTTATATTCTCCCATTAATTAATTTGGGGGGAAAACGCACCAAGAAAAGTGGGAAAAAGTAAACACCAAGAAGACTGATCAGGCTCCACATGTACCAACACTCTTTGTAACTCTCTTCTCAATGATTCCTTTAGAAATAGGAATTTCATAAGTGGGGACCAAATCTATAGGTAAGGTAGATGTATCCAAAATGGACCTAAGATAAGAGGTCAAAATTTATACCTGTTACTTGAGCTGATCTTTCGTCTACTTCCCTTTTTCTCTCCTTTGAATCAACTTGGACATGTACACCTAAAATTTGTGAATATCACCTTCATGGGTTGAAGGACCAAGATTGACCTTAGTGATGGCAAAACTACTTTCATCAACTTCGACCATATTTTAATCTAAAATTGGTTAAGCCACTTTACCACACATATTCCCGAAAGAAGAAACAACTATCAAGCTCGATGTACCTTTGGTCTTCCTTTCCTTGGTAGATCTCTGAATTATATTGGCAATTGTATCAAACTCTGGAATTACTAGCTGAGTGGTGCTCCTTTTCTTTACTAAGATTTTTTGTAACCATGAAGTAGCAGGAGTCTATGAAGAACTTGGGATGGTTGTAGCTAATGAATCAAATGATGCAAGTGGATTAGAGACAACTAGGAAAGAAGTATCTTTTGGAATTACATCAATATTTGACAAAGATGGAGGATCTGTAATAAGAGGAGAATGAGATTCATCATGATGAGGAGATATGATGAGAACAGAAGGAGAAACAATTGAGACTCGATTTTTTCCACTGGGATAACTTTGAGGGTCCATAGGCTCCCTCCCTTTGACTTCTTCTTGTATAGGGTTCAATATCCTCTCTTTTAGCTTTGATCTCTTCTTCCTAATTTTTGGATCATCCCCACATATAACTTTGAGATCAATTTTTTTGGAAGTATCTTCATCATCACCACCTCCTTGCATGCTTTTTTGAGAACTATAGATTATAGTAGAAGCTTTGGAAATGGAAGAAGAAGAGAAAGAATCTTCTTGTTTGTCACTTTTTCTCCTTGATGAATCATCTTTTCTTAAAGGTCTCATAGTTGTGGCTTCAATTACTTTCTTCCTAACCCATTGATCTCCTAAGAATATGAGCATTCCTCTCATCAATGTACCTAACTTCTTCATCCACCCAAACAATAGGTGGCAAAGGTTGAACCTAAATCTTTTCAAAATATATGGATCGATCAAATCTGTTCCATAATCTTCAATCCCTTCTACATCCCAACTAAGCCTAAAATATTTAATCTACTTAAAAGTAAATCTCATCTAGTCTCTCTTCCACACCTCATAATATCTTTGCAATCTTCCCAAAATTCTTCGATTTTGGGGAAATGATAATTAAACCTAGACTAAAATCCAAGTTATCTTTGGCATAGTTATTACTATTAAATGAGATTCTCATAGTATTCAAAAGTACATATTTTGCTTTGCCACTAATCGCTCAATGTTTTGAGCATGAGTAGAAGATTTACACCTTTAATGATCGAGGCCAATAGGGAATAAAATTCCTAATTTCCTCATCTCTTTTCATCTTTTGTTGATCACTCTAATTTTCCTACAAAGCTCAATCAAGATGACCTTATCATCCACATATCTGGAATTTTGTTTATACTCCTACATGGATATAAGTGAACTTCGAGAACTAGATGAAATAGCTACCATATTTCTTGATAAGAATAGTTGCTTCTGTGATATTTTGAGTCCTATATTTCCCTAAAGTGTCCTTACTGTCACAATAGTGAGTGCATCATTCACTCGCCTGAGATGTTTATAACTTTGATCCAACTAGCACTATGTATAATAGTCATAAATTTGAGTGGTGTTGCCAAATACCCCTTTGGTGTCAAGACCTAGCCATGTCTTCATATGGGTGATTGTAGAAGAGATAGGATGTCATGTAGAAATATTGATTCTTTTCAAAGAAAGTCAATTGACTATGTAGATTTTCATTGATAATGCCTCCCCAATCAATGAACTTGTTACCTACACATATGATAATTATAAAAAGAAACATCCATTGTTAGAACTCATTTGAATTCTCATTTCCCATCAACCTATAAAGTCAAACAATGACATTTGAGACTTTGTCGATGAAGATTAACCTATGTAGAACCTATGGTAGCTTAGAACTGCCTCCTTTCAGTACCATTAACCAATTTCTCACCATTGTTTTAAGAAATTCATTCTTCTTCTTAGCGAAGTGTGTTTGTGCAATCCCTTTGTTTATATTTGCAAAATGGTTTCTAAGAGGCAATTTGAAAATAATCCTGATCGAAACACCATCCAACTTAGCCACTAGTTTATCATCAATAGTCTTGACTTCTCTAGTTTTTGGATGGTAACCTTTCATACATTCCAAAACCAAATCCGAGCATTGAGCTGATATTGGAAATCCAACAACATGAACTAATCCACTTTCAAATATCCTATGAAACATTGGTGATGTCTTCCCCTCTTCAATGGTTTTCTAGAAATCTTGCACACTAATGTGACCCAAATTTGTCTCTGTGATTTCAAAAAGTGTGCTTTCTAACACCGACATGAACTCATTCACTTAATATTTGTACTTCATAATTGTAAATTAGGATGATGTCACTTGATCAATTCGTCTACAAAGAACCTTTATCTTTGTGAACACTACATAATCATTTCATTCATAATCTGAATTTCTATGAAGTAAATCATCATCAATATGAACAAAATGTTTCTGTTTGGGCACGGGAAACACAAATTGTTAACAATATTCATGAACATTTGGCTTCATGCATGCAACTTCTTGAAAGATTCTAAATCTCAAAATAAAATTAACATGCGTAAAGCTTGCAGTTATTACATTCCATAAACTGACATTTCTTTGAACATGCGTAAAACTTGCAATTATTACATTCCATGTTCATCAAGGCGACTGGAAAATTTTCTTTTAGTCATGCTTTAATGAATGTTCATACCTTATTCCAATGCTTCCACAAATCGCGTGCATGTCTGCCATAGCATTTACAACTACAATATCTGACCAAGAATGCACTCTATCATGCCTATTCTGCAATCATAGCATGGCAAGCTTGGATGTTTTTGAAACCTTTCCACCAACTACGTTGTCCTGCAAATTTCATTATGAGATTATGGCATGAGGTTGGAGGATGGAGGCATCCGTGTTTAAGTCTTTAAAGACTCCTCCAACATGCACGTGTGACTAAAAGTTTCTAAACCTCTACTAAATCCTCATCGTGCATATCCTACAATCTTTGTATGGTGCGCACTATCTTCAATTTATAGTGCAAGAATTTTCAATAAATACTTTTTGTGCATCGCTAAAACCAACAATCTAAAAAGAATCTGCGCAAACTCTGTGACCTTTGCATGGCGCAGCTGAGGGTTTTCTATAACCTTCAAGTTGAAGTATTTAAAGATTTCTAACCTCTGTTTCTAGATCTAAGTCGCACCTATTTCTAGAGATAAAGCGCCTTGTTCATGTCACTAATTTCTACATGTAGGTGACATCAATTGGTTTAATCATTATGCGCCTCCATATTTCTTCAATGAAGTCGTAGAAATTTGTTTATTCTTTGCACGGGCAGGGAGGATGCGTGGAGTTCTATCTATTTGAAACTGCCTGTCAAGGAGTTTATGGCTCTCAACTTCAGCCAGGTAGCGTAGAAACTAAACTTTATCCCTGAGTTTGAGTGGAGTTCAATTCATGTGAACCTTTGTCATCAAGTTTATTAATAGCTTTAATGTTTAAGTGGAAAGAATAATTGGAATTGGGTCCTGAAAATTCATAACCCAATTTCTAAGTTAAGAATTTGGGTTGTGAATTTTCACAATTCAATTTTGGGTTGTGGGTTAATCCAATTTTTGTTTTGTAGTGGGTTGTGAAAATTCACAATCTCACTTTTCACTTTTCACAATTTATTTTTATTTCAGTTTTCTTTAATTTCTCACTTTATTATTTTCTCTATTAATTATTAAAATTTGAACAGTGGAGCAGCGATCAAACAATATTTCATGATCTGAAATTATTTAATTCACTAAAATGTGATAAACCATCAATGCACCAACCCAAAAACCAAATAACCTTGCAAGCTAATCGACAAAGAATTTATGGTAACTTTGAATCGGTTTCATATTTTTGGCCAAAATTTTTGCATATTATCAAAAACGGTGATATCATGAAACCTAGTGAGCGAAATTTTCCCATCTCTTCTGAAAATCTAGATTTAATTATCTTCGTAATTTCACATGTGAAAAATAGAAGCATTAATATCTCACAATTTGTGATGCACCATGACTTGAAAACTGGCCACATTGGTTGAAATACCCCCAAAAACATTCTTGTTAAAGGAATTTGTACCAGATTATACCTATTTTCAAGTTTAATTGTTTTTTGTGAATTTCGCTAATTTTTCATGATTACTCCTGATTATGAATTTGAACAAATGAAATACTTCATTGAACTCGACATGATAAATTTGATTTTGGCATAAAAAAACATAAATCACTTTTTAAATGGTATGACTTAATTAGCAGTGATGAAAGATTAAGGTTTACAATTTGATCAAAAACATGACTTTATATGGCAAATGCCTGAGAAAGACTCATTACATCTCTTCAGAACAAATGGTTTTTGAGTGAATGCTGCCAAAAATAAGGACAACAATATGTAAATGATATTTGAGTTCTATATGATGTAATTCTAATAATGTGATGTTTTGGTCCTCTCTTCTGGAGATGGATTGTAATCCATTGATAATTGATAGTGAAGTTAGTCTTAGTTATGTAACTTGATGTTGGAATCAAAAGCATGATCCCATAATGTATGCTTATGCTTATGAAGTGTAATGGTAAAATGAACTTAGTAAAATTTTATTTGGGGCTTAAAATGAATGTAAGTGTCTTGGAGTAGTCTTATATGGTGTTGTGGACCCATTGTGTAGTCGTCCTACTTCTAAGAGCTTGTTCCTTAAGTGTGGTGTCATTTAGGGAACTTGTGTAGCCTCTTGTTAGGCCTCGTAAAAAAACTAAAGGTGTTGTATCTCTTAATTTTGGTTGGTTCTTGCTTAGGGAAAGAGTTAGGGGTGTCAACCCGAGGTATTAACACTCCTCCCTACCTTCTCCTTCACTTGTTGGCATTATCCAATGATAGAGGAAATTGACCTCTTAGTTTGACCTTGAATCATTTTTTGATGTTCTTGAGTTCATAGGGTGTTGTAGACCTTCTTAGGTGGTTCCTTAGTGCTTGGGGGTCTTGGAGGTCTTTCCCTACTATGGGGAAGCTCATTGGCTAGGACACTAGCACCGTTGCAAGGAAACTAACATAGGGAAAGTGTTCTAGGGACACAAGTGCCCAAAATAGAGTCAAGTGATATAAATGGATACAAGCACCCTTGTAGGAAACTAATGTTTGGTGCTAGTGTCCCAGGATGTGTTATTTTTATCTTTTTTGTCAGTGGCAAGTACTTGAGGGCCTCATATGGGAAAACTTGGTGAATGAAAGTTTTTCCCATGGTCTCTAGAGTCTAGAGATGTTTTGAGCATGTCCCTATGTGGTTTTATTGAGAATTTATGGCATCTCCTATCCTTCAGAAGCATGTGGTTTTCTGGAAGTGACCTATCATCATTGTAGTTAGTTTAGAGTTTGTGCCTCCTAGTTAGGCAACCTCTTGTGAAGGTTGGCCTTTATGTTTAGAGTTGTTAAGTGTGTCTAGATGTGGATTGGATGTTGATGATTCCCTCATCCTACTTTGGTGTGGTTTTGTGAGAGAACATATTCATGGATGAGTAAACGATAGTCATCGCATAGGTTTCATCCTCTCTCTTTTTAGGATCATTGTTGTGGATTTACGCCATAAGCGGTATTCTTCAAAATTTTCCACCTTGCTTATGCAATGTTGAGGTTGTCTTGTTTTAGTTGTCATTGTGTTTCATACAAAACTTGTGTCCATGTTTTTGTGCATGTGTGACTTGGTATTGCATTAATGACATTGTTTTCATTGTTTCAAAGAAAAAAATTGATCCATCAAGTTTTTCCGAGTATGTTGGCTTGGGGCATTAAATTTTCTATCGCTTGGATTTGATACATGTTTTCTTTAGATTGTTGTATCTTCACCTTGGCTTGTTCCTTTTATTTCACAAGTGAAATTTTAGAGGATGAGATGAGTTTTTGCTTGACATGTGGTCACAATGGATGTTAATTTAGGTATCTTGATAGAGAACAAGAGCATGCTGAAGATTCATGTGGTTTCATGGATGGCTATGATGATATATTTCATTGATGGACCCTTATGCAAGTATACAAGTGGGAGAATGTTAGGAAAAGGGTGTTGTATACCTTACACAAGAAAATAATAATTTTAATTATGTAAACTAAATATTTATTTGTGGTGCATCTTTGGGAAATGTATTTAGCCACATTAAATATTTATTTGGATAAACTTGTAAACTTATATGTAATATTTTTTAGATATTTTATGTGTGGGTTGTACATGGAAAGAATATATTTAATATTGTGAAAACTTAATACCAAAAAATAATTTTGGGTCAATGGTTTTGTGTACTCATGATTTTTAGACACATGGTTTTACCTTACCAATTGGTTATTTTGTGTGAGTTTCATTTTATAAATGCAAGTACATGTTGAGTGGTTGGGGTTGGCTATTAGATAGTTGTTTGTTGGGCTTAAATGACATTTGTATTTTAAGCTCTTTTTTTTAGTTTATATGTGAAGCATGGAATGGGATGTGTGGTTACATATTTGGACACATGAAGGATGCATCAAGGAGGATCTTGATATTTCATAAGTATTCATGGAAGCTCCATAAGTGTATTATTTTTTAGTGTTGAATAATGCATAGAATGTAGATGCTTTTGTAAATTGTGTAAAGTTTCCCTTATGAGGGTTTTACCAAGGTATATCTTGTATAATATTGTGGTATGTATTTGATCTTTGTATTATGGTAACTTTGTACAAGCTTTTGTGTATGATTTTCTCACATGGGGTTATGTAGGAAAAGTTTTGATCAACTGGTAACTTTTCCTAACAATAAAACAAGCTAAGGAAAGGGCCAAGTGATCTTAGAAACATGATAGGCAAGTGAATGTTAAAGCATGTTCAAAACATACTTCGAAATTGCAAGGGTACACAATTTTTTTTATATTACAAGTCCTAAATGATATGTCATATATACATTGAATACAAAGAAGAAGAAATCCTGGATCATAAACATAAGTGTTTTGATTTAGCCAAGTGCTTGATCAACCCTAATGGAAAATTTTCCTTACAATGTTGAGAGGCAAAGGTGAAAAAAAAAAGTTGAGTTCAAGGCATTACATGGACTATATACTCACTGGGAGTAATAAGGTGTGAGTGATTTGGTGAGTAAATTATTTGATTTATTTGTGGAACCTAAGGGACTACCCCCAAGGATATAAATTCGGCATGAAATATAATTGCTACCAGAATGTATGTTGTCAAACCTTGGGATGTGCTAGTAAATTGTGATAGGTCGGTACAAGGGGTCAACAAAGTAGCTCAAGAAAATTTTGGAGGGAATAATTAGACCTAGTACCTCTCCTTCTAGATCTCCCATTTTTATGGTACTACAGAAACATGTGACATGGAAATGTACATTGATTATTAGGGTTGAACAAAATAATCATAAAAAACAAAGATCTACTATCCTACATAAGCTAGACCTAAAGTGTAAGTATTTTCATATGAGAATTAAAAAGGAGGACATATATAAAATGGCTTCCAAGACATCAAAAGTCCTCTCTAAGTGGTCAATTATTCTATTTGGACTATGCAACACTCCATCCACCTTTATGTGCCTCATGAATGAGGTATCAAGGCATGTAATTAATTCATGCTTTATTATTTACTTGGATGATATATTGGTATTCAATAAGTCCTATGAGGAGCACTTGTCTCATCTTGAGAATTTATTTAAAATACTAAGAATACGATTTTTTTAATAGAAAAAGAAGTGTGAGCACACCAAAATCTCATTGGTGTATGTTGGTCATATGGTGACAATGGAGAAATAAGGATGGACCTATATAAAGTTGAATCCATTATTAATTGGTCATAGCCCACTATAATGAATGAAACTAGGAGCTTCATAGGTTCTATACAATACCTTACAAAATTGTTGTAGTCAAAGAAAGGGGGTCCAATGAAAGAATACCCTAATTGGTAAACTATAGATTTACTCCCAATCATAAATCTAATGCAAAACCCAAAACATAGTTGTAACATTTTATTAACTCAATAAATTTTCCCTATATGCTACAATCAACTAAAAGAAGCTAAAGTATCACACAATTTGAAAAAATAAAAAATGGGCTACTAAATGTTTAGGGTGAATAAATCATTCCCTCATCATAGATCTTTCATATTTTTTACTCTACAAACTTAGTTGGCCTCACCTTGAATTCCTTCTTGAGAAACTAAGGGTCTATTCCTAGAGCTCACTCTTTGATCCTCACTTGTTGCCCCATCTCTCATGTTCACTACCATGCACAAAAAAATGGATTCTTTTTTATTTTCCTTGGATTTGTGACATTAACTACCATTGAACCAAGAAAAAATAATCATTGCACCCAAAATAACAATGTACAACCCACACAAACAAGGAATTCCCAAATAGTCAATGCAACAATAATTCAATCGTAGTGATGGCTTGCCACATGAAGGGAAAAATAAAGTCATCATTCATCAACAAAGACATCAATCTATCCGAAGTAAATAGCACACCTACCACCCTAGAAAGTGATAATCACACAAAAAAGGACAAACAATCTCCAAGAATTATAAACTTGATGTCCAAATATCATCCTCACAACCCCCATAGCAGACAAATATTTGCAAGGAAATATATGTACCACCCAAATTGAAGACCCATGACCACAAAGTAAGAAACAAATGCACAATGAATATACAAATTTTAAAACATAAATAATCCACTAACTTGCATTCTACTCAAAACTCCTACATGCAACATGGAAATGTATGTGATCCAATATTGATACACTAGACACATAAGGGAAGTCAATCTAACAACAAGGCACATTATTTGTCAACAAGTATTTTTGTTTAGTATGTTCTCATCATCTATTATATTACCAAAATTAATAAAATTGATAAATAAAACCTTTGACTTGACTTTATTCACCTTGCTAGTGAATTTATTCAATATGATAATGAAGATGTTGAAATCCCTTACTACAAAAATAATCCCCAAATGATGATGAAGGTAATAGATGTTCCAAAAGTCCTTAATTTTTTGTTGAAGTTGCACAAATAGAAGTTGATTAAGTGACTCAAGGAAAAGCTAATGAAGTCACTCATAGGAATAAACTAACTATACAGTGTAGGAAAAAGTATCCCTTTCACACTTAATTTGGAAATAATTAATAATGAAATGAGATTAATTATTCCTTAATTTAGTGTTGTAATATGTTTTACATATTCACATTAAGTCTAGGGAAATTTTAAATTAAATGGACTTAATTGTGCCTTATTTTTGGTGTTGTAAGGTGTACCTTTACACTTTCACATTAATCTAGGGCTTTATTAATTAATTGAGGTTAATTTTCCTTAATTGACCCCTTTAATTCAAATCCAAGCCTAATTAAATGCAATTTCCAAGGGATAAAACTTGACATTCATAAATTCCTTTACGCAACACTTAACTTTGGAAGATGTGTGTCCTAGATAAGTGACCTAGGACCCATTTTACAAAGTGTGAATGAGTCCTCACTTAGATGTATGCCCCTACTTTAACATAATGTTTAACACTAAAAAATGGGTGTCTTATGTAAGTGACCTAGGACCCATTCGCCATAGGGTGAATGGGTCCTCACTTAGATTGAGGACTCCCCTTTTAAATATGTTTTTGACGGTATTTTAATGATTTCAAATCCACAATGCAATGTTGTCTTGTGATATTTGAATTTCAAGAATTAATGTTAAGATATGTATAAATACAAGGTTATTTCACTTAGTTTCACCTAGATTTTCAAGTGTTCAAGTCCTAATACAAAGATTATTAGATCAAGAGAAATTCAAGAGAAATTTCAAGGCATTCAAGGGCAAATTTATAGAAGATTATTGCAGTAATCAATATTCCTATCATCATGTCAAAGATTTTTTGCATCATGCATGTTGTTTGAGCTAATATGGTGTAGTGTTCAAGATCTATTCAAGTGTCCAAAGGCATTGTTTCAAGAAAATTTTCATGATCAATATTTACATTCATTGAGGCCACTTCATGCTAGTTTGCAATTTTTTTATCCGAGGTTTCAAATAAGGTTTGGTGAGTTTTTACATAGATTTGTTCATTCATCATTCCTTCATGCTTTTCTATTTCATTTCAAGGTAAATAATTACCAAAACAAGGTTTGACCAAGGCAAACCCCCATTTACCTAACAAACAACATTTTTCTCTCTTTGATGTGTGATTACAGATTTTAGGTTGAAGATCCTTTGAAGAAAGTTGCAAAGTTGTCAAAGTTGTCACCACTCTTGCAATTTCACTAAAAATGATGTACAAAATTTATTTTTGGCTTTTCGACTGCGAGACTCAAGAATTTGGGAGTGCAGACATAGAGAACAAAACCCAAAAACAATTTTTTTGGAGCCCTAACTAGGACCCATTCGCCATAGGGCAAATGAGTCCTCAATAAGCAATGAAAAACACTTTTTGCAAAAGGTACACAACATTTATCCCTTCCTTAATCTCCCTAAAGTATGTAGGTTCCATCAGTATTATGTTTAAGCTTCTAAATGCACTTTATAGCTTGTAATTTAGAGTTTATTTTCTATTTTTAATCTTTCTCCCCAAAGTGCTATTTAGCTTAGACCCTCATCCCAACATAAAAGGGAAATCAGTAGATTCACACCTTGGGTTGACTCACCTAAGGGTTGTTGGTCAATTATTGGTGTGGATATCATCTCCTAATGAAAGTAGAAGAATAGGACCCCTTTTCCCTCTTTGGATCCACTTTTCCATTTTGGGAAAATCCTTTATCCTATTTTCTATGTTTCACTAACAAAGTGACTTACTTATTTGAAAAATTCACAAGAAATATTGTTAACAAGATGATAATGCTACCAAATACATTGATATAAAAGTGAACTTATATGCTACAGAAGATTCAACCAAATTTTTATTGCTACCAAAATCAACCTATAACATTTTTCAATCCTTAAAACCTAATTAAACATGCCTTAAACCTACACATCAAGCCAAAATTCTCCCAAGTCTCTTTTATTTTAATTTTGGATATGTAAGATGCTTATGGACACAAATTGTCTTGCATCTATTTTTTTTTTTTAAATATGTCATGTTCTTACATCATGACATGGAATAATGGGAAAAGGAAAGATGTTTGATTGGGGGAAATAGACAACAAGAAATTTAAGATTTGAATAAAATAAATATGAAACCAATTCTAGTTTATCCTAACTTGCAAGTAACATTTAAAATAAACCAATATGATAGAAATTACAATATAGGTGTGTTGCTTTTATAAGGAGATAGACCTATTTGCTATCATTATAACATAATCAAGAGGTGCATGTTGAACTATAAGACCTATGATAAGGAATTATATGTTTTGGTTTCAATAATGAATAAATGATAACACTTCCTTATGGGAAGATAGATCATTGTGCATAACATTCGTAAACCTTTACAACAAATGCAAGCACAAACAAAATTGTAGCAGTCTTGATATATTACAAGTGGGTAGTATTTCTTCAACAATTTCATCTTGTGATCAAATATACATGGGTGTTACAAATAAGTTGGATAATATGCTATCAAGACCTATCACTTTTATTTGGAGTGAGTAGCTTGTTTTGTTGGTGTTGGTGTAGTTTTTATTTTCCTAGTGGGCTAATTTGTTTTCCCTTAATCCTAGGTTTTTCTACACATTTATTAAACTTTTTTAGGATAATAAAGTGAGTTTATTATTTAATAACTAGGAGATAAGTTGATGATTTGTCCCAATCATCAAAGGGTGGAGCATTTACCATTTTTGGTAGCCATTTCCACTTTTGGTGGTTGATTCCTATTGGTTGGATTTTCCACCTCCATCATCTCCTTAGTTCTACATAATCTCACTACCTAGCTTATACTCTTTCATACTCTAACATATTCATTGTTCCATACTTTGGCATACATGTGCCTTGATGTATGCAATCATTATTTTTCAAATTTTCTTTGAGCTCCTAATGCAATGTTTTCATCTTGACATTTGTACATCTCTTGGAATTTTGGGTTTATAATTGTGTTATTTCATTTATAATTTTATAGCTTATCTCTCTCATAGAAAGATCTTGGTTATTCATCTATTTCATATTTCTAATAGTTGGAGCCTTTTCTCATGAATTGTATGTGGGAGATTATGAACATGGTGCAAATTATAGCAAGGTATATCAAACCTTATGAAGTGAGAAAATAGTAGAGTTTGAGCCTCAATCATAACTACAATTGGTGACATTTATAAGGCATGTAAACTTTGTGTGTTGGAGAAAAGAGTTTCGCTTATGAGAGAAGTACACACATTGCAAATGATCTGACATTTGGTGCAACTAAAACAATGATTATTTCCAATATTTGTTTGTAGTTGTCAATTGTGCAACATAAGTAAACACGACAATAAATTTTTTGAGTTGAAACAACCATTACTCATGTATAATAGACAGTAGAAGAATGTCTCAATGGATTTTATTGAAGGTATTCCAAGAACCAAGCATGTGATCAATTATACCTTTTTGGTTATAGATCATTTCAATAAAATGTGTATTAATAGCTTACAAAAAGACATTAACAAGATGCGATACAATATAATTATTCTTCAATTATGTTTGGATACACTTTAGGATTCTATAAAGTATCATACATAATAAGGGTGTTTGATTTTTAAGCAATTTTTGATCTATGTGGTAAAGAATAGATGTGAAGATCAAGAAATCTACCATTTTCTATCAAACAAATAGGAAAGTTGGGGTTGTAAACAAAACATTGATGCAATTTCTAATAGGCTATAGTTAGAGGTATCCCAAGGCTTGCGATAAGAATTAATGGTGTACATATAACATGAATATTGTAGGGCTCCATTCTTCAACAAATATTTTGTCTTTTGAGGTATGTTATGGTTTTATGCCACCTAGCTCACTTGATAAGTACTCAAGTAAGAGTCTATACAATGTTGTTCCAAGGTTTAAAAAAAATCCATAAATTTATGGAGAAGGTAAGGAAAATACAAATTCAATCCAAAGGGCCTTAAGGAGTCTCAACTCGGGTATAAAATAAGACATGATCAACACAAAGCATAACACAAGTTCCATGTTGGTGTCATGATTTAGATTTTTTTGGCCAGAGAGAGACAAAAAGGACCTTTAAAATCTCTTAAACCCTTGAGATATGTTATGTTTCAAATCATAGAGAAAGTGAGGTGATGTGCTTTTATTTAGATTTACCAAAATATTAAAAAAATGTTTTTATAGTAAATGGAAAGAAGTTGCACTTATTTGAGCCTTTTGTGCTAGATGAGGAATAAGATGCTCTACTTTTCTTATATGATTTTTCATGAGGATATTGAATAATTGGAAAACATCATTCTTGACAAGAAGGTGAATTGGATAAAGAAAAGACAATGCTAAACATGATTGATCAAGGAGAAAGTGAAATTACCAAGTAATCAAGTGGATGTCTCAAAAATACATTGTAAAGAAGTTCACATTTGATTGTATGAAATATTTTGGAGACCAAAAGATCCATAGTTAGGGATGCTAGACCCAAAACTTAGTATAGTACCTAGAGCTATAAGGTCTTAAATTCAAGTCCCTCGAAGAACCATGGAGGTTCACCTATAGCAGGTTGCAAGTACACTTGCTACAAGCTACAAACTCATATTCAACAATGATACACGTGTTTTTTTGCTTCAAGTTCACTTACAAAAAAATTTAAAGTGTTCATTTTCCTTTCAAATAGCATAGGGTGTTCATGGAGTTATTCTTGATCATGTGGAAGTTGTTTGGGCATATAATTATTTTGATGAATGGGTTTATATTGCTTTCAACAATATTGCATGTGGGTTGAATGAGGATAAAATTGATAATCGGATAAAATTAGATGACATGTTAGTTTGGAGTTGGTTCTTTCTTGTTTTGGTCAAAGCATGAAACATCATTACATTTTGGAGTTGAGTATTCAATTCTACATTAGTTGGATATAATTTTTTAGTGCATAATGAAAGTCAAAAGGCCAAGAACTCATTGAAACACTAATAGGATAATAGAATGTGAAGGGATGATCCTTTTCTTAGTGATGTTTTCTCTCCTTTCATGCACATCGTTGTTCCTTTATTGGAGGGTGATTGTTTCTTCCCCCTAGCTAGATCTTTCATTTTATACAAGGACAAAAGATAATATGGATAAGGATCTCAACAAAATGTACAAATTGTGCATTGAGATGATCCTTGATGTATTATGCTTTGAAGGTGAGCAAGATAAGCAACAACTTGTTTTGGAATGCCTTATTTTTTTGTATTCTAAGAAAATTCTACAATTTTTGTTCTAAGTTTTACAAACTACTTTAAAATAGTCTTGTAAATCAAATTCTAAAAAATGTTTGGCTTTAAAGTACATTTATGATAAATGTATTCAACATTTATAACAATATTCTTATAAGATGTTAACATACCAATAAGCATGTAGTGCCTTTAACATTTGTGACCTTTAGTACATGTTTTAACCTTGATCGTATGCCTATACCTGTATATTTGATTTAGGATTATTTGTAGCATCATTATTTTGTATTGGCATCAATTTTAGATGCACCCTTCAATACAATTATGTTATGATCATATCATGATGGATTATCTTGTTTTATCTTGATGATTATACACATACATGTTTGGATGAGTGATTTGGAAATTATGTTGTATACCCCATTCAAAGATTGTATGTGCTTTGGCTATTATATGTATATGCATAGGTATGTTTGACATATTTTGAGTGGATATAGGTATAAGAAAATTTTCAACCTAGCTTCACAGGTCTAAGTTATTCCCCGATGGTGGTTATATGGGAGATGTCACATTGGCCAATTTGTTAACCTTAACCATCGTACTTGATTTGAGTGTGATTTCCTATTATCTTACTATGTTAGACGGATTCAGTATGTTTTCATATACCATGACCTTATTGTGGAAGCCTAGTGAATGTGTGTGTGTTGAATTATTTAAATTTCAATTTATGCAGAAATTAGTTCAATTTTATGCTTAAATGGATTTAATGGTTAACTATATGTTAAAAAGATGTTTTGAAAATGAATTGAATGGATAAATTGAATTGTGGGAATATTTGAGGGAATTGAATTAAGAAATGGGGAAAGCGAATTTTAATTAATATTTTATTGGTTTTGAAAATGGGTAAAGAGGGAGAAAGGCCTCTTATTTTATTTTTTATATTATTTTTGTGGGAGAAAATATAAGAGAGAAAACTTTGTTTGACCAAAATAGTGAATTGTTGATTGGGAGTGCATTTGTCATCGAAATTTGACGAGTTCAGATCCATTTGGATAGGAATTGGGAAGGTGTTGTGTGTGCCTATTTTCCTTAACTATCATTTGGTATTTTCAACGTGTACTTTATTTCAATTTTGGACAGGTTGAGGTATTTCTCTTGTTTTGATTAATTTAAGAATTTTCTTTTGAATGTGATGTTAGGAAATAGATTGAGGGGGAGTAAAATTATCCCATCTCTTTTTATTTCATTATTTGAGTTGTAGAAATAGGCTGTCTATTTAATTTTTGAAAAAATTCAAAATTATGGGGTTAGCATGCCCATTTTTTAGTGAATGATGAAAATATTAAATTTATAGCTTTAATAGGGCGTTGGGCATATTTGCACCAAAAGGGTATTCTTAGAATTTAAAATTTTGAAATTTGAATTTTTGATGAATTTTCATGGTGGAATTGGATTTTTTTTTGGCTTTTACAATGTTGAAAAATGAGAAAAATTAAAAATTTTGAATGAAAATGATAGACTTTGAATGTTTGGAAAAGATATAATTTTGTGAAATGAGTTGTTATGCATTTTGTGAAAGTTTCATGGAATTTTGAAAAAAAAGAATGTTTACATTGGTTTTTGTGCCACCCATTGCCGACTGTGATGATCTTAGGACTTAGGTATTATAGAGGGTTAGAGGAGTGGCTCCCAATGTGTCCCGAACCCAAAGTGGAAAGTAGGTTGATCACAGGTGGGTATTCATTTAATCAAGTGATGACTAATGAAACACAGGTAATAAAACTAATCAAGATAATGGATACCCCTTTCATGCCTTGAGTGCTTGTAAAGACTAAGGATGATTGGGAAGGCATGCCAGCTCGGAGAGCTTGGGTCTTTCAAGGTAAAGTATCCTCACTAGTATGAGAGGAGTACTAGATTCCATGTGTTGTCATGCCCTTGAGCAACATGATGACACTCCCTAACTAGCTCTCTAACATCTAGTCCTAAAGTAGATTTGAGTAGCACCCAAAGAGATACAAATTATCATTGCAATGTTGAAATTGGTTTTCATGCATCATTGCATACTTTGTATTCTTTGTGTATTGTGTGAGTGAATACCCATTTCCCCCTTATGTATTGCATGTGTGAGTGTTAGGGCCTTGTGACTATCTCCTAGCACGATGGGTGAGCCTACGAGTATCACATGGTCAGGTGGCATGGAGCCACCATTGGGGATTGGAGGTTTGTGAACCGAGGAACAACATGGTACTATGTACCTTCAAGGTGTATATATGTAGATTCATGTATTTTATTCATTATATTATAAAATTATTGTTTGAAACCTCTCTTCGGAGATGAATTGTAAATTGTAAATGAAAATAACATATGGTTTATTTATGTGTTTTGATGTTGGTCCTAGGCATGAAATCTTGTCATTTATTCTCATCATGATGTTTAAATGTTAATTGAAACATAGGAACATTTATTTTGGTGCTTAAAACGAACCTAACTATGCAAATTCGTAGTTGGGTGGCCTAGCTCTACACCTAGGCAGCCCTACCAAACACCTAAATGAACCCAAATGTTACATCTTGTCTCTTAGTTACTAGGCTACTTTTTACTTCATGAGTAAATATGATGATAAACATAAATTATGACCTTGATATGTTTAATAGGTGAATGAAATACTAAATTATGCATTAATATGTTACTGCTTTTGAAGGACTGATTATATTTTATACTGATGAAAAATGCGATGAATGAATATGTATTGCAATGTGAATATTTTAATGCTTTGATGATGCAAATGATTTATGATACAAATAAATTTCATGTGAACGGCTAACTACCTTTGTGATGCACTGAGTTGGATGCAATAAGGATTCGATCCCTCAAGTATGAGAGGGGGAGTATCACTCAGGTGAAGAACTTGGTTTGGTAACCCTTAATGAGCCTAACTGAGTATACACACACTCACATCCTAGTTTGGTCAGGTTGAGTCGAGTTAGTTCAGGAATTGGTAAGTAAACCCTTGGTCATAGTTTGGGAATGATTTGAATTGGTTTTAGTCTTGATTTCACGATTGTTCTTATGTTTGAATTGCATGATTAAAACTCTATATTGAGTTTGAATTTGTCTTCGTGTATTCATGTTTATATATTAATCAATGATTATATACATAGAATTTATATATATGTATGTGAAAACGATAGCTCGAGCATGTGAGTGTATACGTGCATGCATGTACGTAAGTAGAAATACTTACGTGTATCCATGCACAGATATATCATATGCATGAAGTTATTGAATGAACATAGAAGATACATATATATAAATGCATCAATCGATCAAAATGTAAATGCATGTGACTATTATGGATATTAAAATGATAATAAATACATATATACATAAGTATATATATGTATGTTGCGTTCAATTAGCACCTCTGGAGTGCTTATTGGAAACGGACAGCTATTGCAAGTGTGTTAGTACATGCTCTTCGGATTATAGAGAGGAAGATCTCTCTTTGCTGATTTTATACTGTAAAAAAGGGGTGTACTAAGATTTCCTATCTTTTTTACTCAGCGGTAGGACACAAGGGTGCATAAACCAATGCGCCGTAGCTAAGCTTTTTCTCTGGTTTCCGCAGATCTTAACTACGACTAACTAAGCTTCTAAACTATCCTACCTCCTCAAGAAAAACAGAGCATGAGGGCATAGGAGCGAAATGGTATGGTTGGATCACTTGAATCCTCCGTCTCAATGGAATATGGCCGAGGCTCTGAACCTTAGGATATATACCAAGATAGGGCTCGATACAAGCAAACACTCGTTACGGTAAACTGGATCTGAGACTTGCCAAGGAGGAGGAACCCCTATCCGAGGTATAGGCTTGGAAGCAGCTCACTGGAAACAACAAGGGACGATGGCCTTTCTAACAGGATTCCCGAGGAGGTGACGACACCTGTCCAAAGTCTAGGCTGCAAGAAAGATCATTAAACAACATCAAACGATAATGATTGATGACAAAATATCCAAGGAGGCGACGACACCTGTCCAAGGAGGAGATTGAAACAATGCACTATTTAAAAACAAGACTTTGAATAACTCAAATAATTAGATCAATCAAGCTTGCACCATCTGATTTATTCTTTAAGATTCTTCAAAGAATTACAAAGGTCGGGACAGCAAAGGCACGAAATCATGCACAATTGCGATCAACCAACGAACTCTCATCCAAGAGTGAACAGATATAAACAAGCGAACTCTGGCAACAGTGGCGCAGCAATTTTGCTAGCAAATAAAGGTTAAACAAATAAAGAACCTAAGGCTCTTATTTATAGGAACTCAAAGGAGTAGGCAACCCTAAAATCTCCTTGAGTTAACAAACAGTTCTTGCCAATCAGCAAGATATTATTCTATGTCTAAATGTAGGTGAGCAAACAGTTAACTGGAAATCTACTTCAGTTAACTGAAACTAAACAAAAGTCAAACTGGAAGTCTACCTCAGTTGACTGACACCTAACTAAAAGTGAACTTATGTTACAAATGTGTCTCCAAATAGACATCCACCTTTTGAGGAAATCTGAGATCCACAAATCGTGGGAGTCAAATAGACATCCTAGATTAGTGGGATCTGACATGCATGATCTGTGGAGATCTGGAGTCAACTTGGAAAGGGGCATCAAGTTGACTTCAGTCATCATTAATGCTATTTGGAGGGTAGGACGTCCTCCCTTGGTGCTTTACACCTCTTCACCACTGGTCAACAAAGTCTCTATCCAGTCATTGACCTCTTCGGCCTCCGGGCAATTAATGCTCTTCAAGATGACTATGTGGCGTCTAAGCATTTCTTCACCCGTCGTAAGCTGCTGATGATAGGTTATGCATTGGGCAGCTGCTTCATCTAACTGGACAGACATGGCTGCAATTTTGGCTAATTTGCAGCCATTGGGATCTTCAAGGAATGAAGATCGGATGACATCCTGGAATCGTGTCTGCACGGTTTCAAGTTCCACATATTCTCCTCCTTCCCGCTGATATTCTAACTCCGGGAAGGATATTACCAACGTTCTTGCGAAGTTGATAATATTGGCGACGAAGCGTCTATAGTCAATCAGCTCCACAGAGTTGGCATCATAGGCTCTCACCTTGTATGCCACCTGTTCTTTCCACTCAAAGAGATGGTGTTTATTTTCTGTGGTCGTAACTGATTCATATGCTTGTTGCAAATCAGCAACTGTCGCCTCCTCTCTCGGCCTCTCTTGAGCTGCCTTTATATCTGATTTCTGGATTTCTGATCGAAGTCCATGTGCTCTGTCTCTCAGCTGATATGCTTCTGTCAACACACACCGCCCTTTGACAACAAACTCATCCACTTGACGTCTCAAGTGTTTACCGTATGTAATCAACTGATGATGGTTTCCTTTCAGCTGGGAGATCCAACAGTCCTTGAGGCAAAGCCGAGGAGTTTGGAGTGTCATGTATCAAACTAGAAATGTACAACTTTAGCCGACGGATTTCAGCCTTCAAGGCTGCTTTGTCTTGTCCATCTTTTGTCATCCTTTCTTTGACACTCGCTGAGGCAATTCCAAGAAGGTCTGCCTCCACCTGTCGAGTGGTCTTTCCAAGGTTCACCTTTGAAAGCGTGAAATCCTCAACCCTCACATTATGTATATCTTTGTCTTCAGGTGGGGCAGCAGTCTCTATGATAACCTCGTTCTCTGCATTCTTTTCTACATGCGTCTGCTTCTTCAACTTCTTTACCGGCATGTCTTGTGGGACATGATGGAATTCAGAGAAGTCAAGCTGATAAGAAGGCCTCTCCCTCTTCCTCCCAAGCGAGCTTTCCAGCCAGATAGAATCTCGGCTAGCATCGCTGGGAGGAGGAACATAGGTCCCCTGAATGCTAGAAGAACGAGACTGTGCCGTGGCAATGTCTCGTGGTGGCGAGTCCAAATCAATAGGACTTTGTGACCTCTGTGATGGTGGTGAAGCTGGTGGCTCTGTTTCTATCACTGGCACCGCTTCTGCTGCAACTTCTTCTACAATGGTTTCCATCTCTACAGCGATTATTTCAATCACTGGTTCTTGTGTAGTTGCAATGGTCTCAACTGTCTCAGGCAAATTGGTGGCTGTCTCCACCTGTACCTCTTGCCGGCTTGTGCTGGCAATTCCTTTTCTCCCCCATGTGCTCCCTGACATCCGCATTCCTTCTGGAGGAAAGCTCATCTTCTTCTGTCTGGGTTTCCTCCTAGACGTGGAAGGTAGTGTAGACTGAACCGCTGGCGGCTCTGATCGGGGAAGTACTACCTTCCTTGTCCTTTTACTGTCCAGGTAGAGTTGACTGTGTCGAACTACTCTACCCGTTCTTTCCTCAATAGACGTACTCTCTTTCGCGTACCAGTCTACCTTGCCGAGTGGTTGTGAATCTACTAGACCCGTGAAGAAGGAAGAAAGAATAACTTCTCCTTCGTCTTCAGATAAGCCCTCGATGTCTTCTGACATGAATTCTGCAATCTGTGAGAGCTTGAATCTGCTATGGTTCCTTCTTCTCACTTCGAACTCATCTTCGCAGTTGACCCAAAAATCTTCCATGAAAGGTTCATGTGATGATCTTTGCTCAAGGTGAGCTGCGAAGATGCCTCTGGGGTCATAGGATGGCCTCCGTCGATGAGGTACTTGAGATTAAATCTCACTATTTCTTGGCTTATCAACCTTGCATCAGCTGCTGTTCTGCATCTGTAGAGTCCCATCTGAAGAGGAAAGTTCACTGCAGCCTTTTTCTTTACGCGAAGGTAAGAGTGAACATCGGCCAATTGCCTCAGGAATTCCATGAACACTACCCTATCTGAGGGGTAGCGTGGCATCATGGCGGGGTGGCCATTATAGCCATACACGCGTATGTAGGTGAAAGTGGGGAATTGTATGAACCAATCCGCCCAGTCCACCATTGCTGCCTTAGCTACTGGTGAAATACGCACGTGCATCTCATGGTCTAGCTCGTGCACGGTGTGCATAGTAAAAAGGTCATTTATTCTTTTGAAATGTCTTTCCGCTAGAGTGAACTCCAAGCGAGGAAAGTATTCTTGTACCCTTTGCACACCCAGGGTTCCCACAGTGTTTAATGTTCTGAAATCGCCTTGGAAGGCTATCAGGTAGACCAGGTATGAACACATGTGGAAGCGGTGCTCTTCTAGAAATCCGGTGAATTGTTGGTGGAGTGTGTCACTGATCAGGGAGGCCCAGTCGTAACGTTCTTTTCTGCTGATTATCTTGCCAATAATGTAGAACATCCACGGCTGGAAGGATTTTCCCTCCTCTTGTCCAGTGACTCTGCTGAGTAGGGTGATTAGCACTCCGTGCTCGTCTTTGAATTCTCCTCTACCAACTACTCTGGGCAAACTGTTCCTCTTTGTTTTCAGCCAATGTTCAGCCATTATAAGCGAACACTTGTCTTTTGAAGCCTCGAATGCCTTTTCGCATTCTGTCACTGATATGACCTTCTTGGTAGGGCATGGTGGGATTGCAAAACAAGCCTCTATGTCTACTGGCTTCAAGCTGCAAATCACCCTCCCGTCAACTGACAGGATCTCTCTTGTAGTCGGGTTGTAATGCTTAATGCAAGCAATTACAAGCTCGATGCTTCGTAAGGTGATTGGAATAGATGCTGCTTGAAACAAACCGGATTCTTCGATGTTCTGCAATGTGATTTGATTCATGCCCTCCAAGTCTTCAGAACTGACCTCTGGATTTTTCTGCCATAAGTCTGTATCAGTCGTTTTCAGGTAATCATGGTATAAGGCTGTTTTGGTCTTGTATTGTACCTGAGAGTACTGCATTCTGAAAACCTTGAATATTGACTGGGCACTTGACCCTGTTTTGACACTTTTCTGGAAATGCTAAAAATAGCCTCGCCGGGGGTAGTTTTTACGAAAAAATCTGAGACATGGGTTTTGTTAAGAATGATTTTCTAAACGGACCCAGATCGTCAGAAATTCGAAAAAACGAGTTTTTCTTTGACATGCAAGAGCCCTTCGGTGGCAGAGGCAGCAAGGGCACCAGAAAGTGATTTTTCTCGAAAAAATCTAACACCTGGGTTTTGTTCGTGCTTCAGAGCCAAACAAACCCAGTTTGTCCGTTTTTCAATATTATGACTTTTTCCGGAAACCCTAAAAAATAGGGGCAGCAGGGCTACTTTTTCTGAAAAAATCTACCATGTGGGTTTGTTGAAAAAGTTGTGTTGATCATACCCAGTTGGTCAGATCTGTGATAATCTGTCGTTTCCTGTGACATGCAAAAGAAATATAGACAGAAGTAGAGGAAGTAGACAGAAGATGGATTGGAAGTTATAAACTGCCACTTTGCAATAATCTGTCTCTGGAAACAATCTTGGGAGAAGAATGCTTTTACTGCCAATTATCTTCAAAAATATTGAAGATCCGTTCAAAACCCCTGCCAGATCTTGAAAACTTGTTCTTGGGAGCTACTTGATGTTTTATCCTTCAACCTGCAAAAAAGAATAATGAGGAAAAGGGACGCCTAGCATGAATATAAAGCAATTAGGGTTAAGATCCACAAAGTATGGAAGATAACTCATCATTCAGTCCTGATTTGGAGTTCCAAAAGATGATTTCCACTGATTGTGGAGTGTTTTTCTCTTTTTTGGCTCCAAATTTTGCTAACTCAAGTCAACATTTCTGTTTGACTTTCCTTTAGGCGTCCAACCTTGAGTTTGATCTTTTTTGCTTATTTTGCAAGCTGAAGTGCTCCTGTTTGATCTTCGATTCAGGTTGCTCAGTTGATCTCGAGCAGTATCTGACAGTTCTGTTGTTGAGGCAGGATCAATGTGATTAGATATGCCTGGGAGAGGTTAGCTCAGAAAACTGAGTTTAGGCCTCCAGAAAGAAGGGCGCCTTTTCTTGAAAGGGGCGCTTTTGACAATGCCTTAGTCAATTTTCACTGACTCGTTCTTCGTTTTGACCTTTTCAGACCCTCTTTGCTTTGATCTGACGTTCCCGATGTTTGATGAATCAGATGATTCTGCTTGATGATGTGTCGGGTAGCTGGTTCAGTCTTGTTCACGATGCCTGACTTTGCAGTGGCAGCTGGCAAGTTTTGGGCCTCCAAACTAAAGGGCACCCCTGGCCAGCAGGGGCGCTTTTAGCTTTTGCCTAGTTTTATCTTGGTTGTGGACTGCCAGCCTTTGACCTTCTTCATCGGTCGATTGATTTGTCGGAAGTTCTTGCTGATAGTCTCGCTGACGAGATAGGTCATAGCTGAGAAGGTCGTCTTGGGGGGTAGTGAAGATTCCGGCTGAATCTGGACACCTTTAGGAAAGGGCGCCTTTCCTTGAGAGGGGCGCTTTTAGCCATGCCTTAGCCATTTTCTGGCTTATCTTCCCAGTTTTTCAAATTTGGCTTTTTCTGCTTGATCTCGTCTCGTGATCGTCTGGTGTGTCTTGTGGACTTGCTGTTAGATTGATCGCGTGGCCGGGAGGAAGCTGGAAAGATATCATGTATAAAGCTACAGCTCTTGGATTCATCTAATGTCTGCAACTGAGGGGCGCCCCTGGCCAGCAAGGGCGCTTTTACCTTGAAGCTTTCAGATTTGGCACTTCTGTCGTCAATGGATCCTCCATACTTCGCTGACGGTCGGTCAATGATTGCTGAATCAGATAATCTTGCTGATTGTTTCGTTGTCGAGCTAGTATGAAAGTGAAGAGGACGACTGTTTTGACACTGCCAGATGTTTTGATTTGCCCTCTGAGGTTCAAGGGCGCCTTTCTTCAAGAGGGGCGCTTTTAGCCACTGTAGACTGTGTTTTGCCTTGGTAGACAAAACGTGCACCTTCCAGACTTAGCCAAATTTTGGCCTTTTTCGTTTTGAGAATCTCCTTCGTTGAACGTCATCATTTTTATCTTTTTCCGCCATGGTTTCTTCGTTGAAGCTTTTGAGGTTTAGCTTTCAGCACCTGGTACTGGCCAATCTGCCATTAATGGCTGCGGAGCTCCTAACTTTGTTCCTGAAAAATAGAAATAGACCCACCAGAGTAAAACATATTTTTGATAATTCTGACTTGATCAGTGTGATCGTGAAGGCAATTAAGCCTATCAGAATTATTTTCAATCATTTCCGGGAAGGTCCTATTTTTTAGGGTTTCCACAAAAATAGGGGTGTAAAACCCTAATTTTTCGTTTTTTCAAAATTTTAACCATAGGTTCTTTGACAGAAACCCACAAGGATTTCATATTTGGTTTGACCTAAAACATACTTTAGATGGCATTTTTACGTTGTTTAGCTCAATTTAAGCAGAATGACAAAAATTTCATTTTGGGTATAACATAGGCTCCGTCTGGTGACCATGTCGGATACCTACGGCATAGGAGAACCGAGAATCTGAAGTTTCGTAGACCAGTACTTTTATTAGTTGGGTAACGGGGTCAGGACTCATTTCCTATTTCACATAAGAACTTGAAGTTCACCTTCATTATTGGGGCTCACCTATTTATTCACCTAAAACAAGACTACCTAAAAGAAAACACCTAAAACACGACAATACTTTACGGAACGGGGAAAAACATAACAACATAACGATAAAGCGAAAAATTTATCTACAATATACTCACCCCATCCCCGAAGGAATGAAATGTTTCAAGTACTGCCCACTGTAGGGCAGTGGAAAGAGCCTCCCGTCTGAATGTGAGAGAATGTAAGAATTCTCTCCTGCAACATCATGTATCAGGAACGGGCCCAACCAAAGGGAGTCAAATTTTCCGTGCATTCCTTTTGGTTCGTGTCTCTTGTCCCACAACAGGACTCTATCTCCAATCTCAAAGTCTCGTTGCCGAGCCTTCTTGTCGAAGATCTTCTTCACTCTTTGTTGGTGCTGAGTGATTTTATCAACAACTTCCACCCTCTCTTCTTGCAGTTGTGTCAGACACAAGATGCGCTTTTGGATTGGATCCTTGAACTCTTCATCTTCTATTGCAGATGCCAGCTGTAAAGCTGACAACTCCAAAGTGATGGGTAGCATCGCTTCGGTGCCGTATATGATAATAAAGGGGGAAGTGCCGATAGCTCTTTTGGGTGTGATCCTATCAGCCCAAAGAGCGTCGTATAACTTGATGTGCCAAGACCGTTGATTGGTTTCAACCATCTTGCGCACGATCGTGACTATGTTCTTATTGGATGATTCGGCTTGTCCGTTGCCTTGTGGATAGTAATCTGAAGAATGGGACAGTGTGATGCCGTAGTCAAAACAGAATTCTACTAACTCCTCTGATGAAAAGCTTGTAGCATTGTCGGTCACGATCTTTCTTGGTACTCCGAAGCGTGTGATGATGTTTTCTTTGAGGAATGTGCACACAACTTCGGAAGTAGCATTCTTTGCAGGCACGGCTTCAACCCATTTGGTAAAATAATCCGTTGCCGTAAGGACATAGACATGCCCCTTACTGGAATGTGGGTTTATCGGACCTATGAAGTCGATACCCCATTGCTGGAATGGGGCATCTATTATTACTGGCCTCAATGGAATGGCTGCTAGCTTGATTTTGCCAACAAAATGTTGGCACTGTTGACATTGTCGCACCCATTCATATGCGTCACGGAACAGAGTTGGCCAAAAGAACTGTGCTCGCAGAATTTTGAATGCTGTGACCCTTGATGAAAAGTGGCCACCGCATGCTTCGTTGTGAAATGTTTCCAACAATCGCCGTTGTTGGTCTCTATTGACGCAAAGCAGGAATGTTCCATCAAGTCCACGCTTGTATAGAACACTGCCTCGCAGCACATAGTTTTGTGCTCTTAACCTCAGGGTTCTTTTCTGCTGCTTGTCCAAGTGGTTTGGACATTCTCCATAGGTTGCGTAGTACCATAGTTCTGAGTACCACTCCTCGGCAGAATCAACCAACAAGACCATTGGAAGGTCTTCTTCGGTTTCTGTTCCTATTACGCCATCAGCCGCCTGATACTTTAGATCACCGTCTTCCGCCATGAGCTGGCATAGACCTCTCCCGCGGACGAGTTTGGTCGGCTTGATATCTAAGTCATATTCCTGGACCTTGGCGATCCAGTTGCCTCTTTTAGTCCCCATCTCCTGCTGAGTTAGGATACTTTTGACTGCAGGATCGGTGACATAGACTGTGGTGCGAGCATTTAAGATGTAGAATCTAAAATTCTTTACAGCTCTCACGACAGCATAGGCGTTCTTTTCAATCTGGGAGTAACGGGATTCGCTGTCTTTGAAACTACTGCTCATAAAAGCAATTGGCGATTCCGACTCCTCATTCAGCTTCTGGGTTAGTATGGCAGAAAGAGTGTACTCTGACGCGTAACAATAAAGAATGAATTCCTTACTGAAATCGGGCCGAACCAGCACTGGTGCCTTACTGATGGCTTCTTTAATCTTGACGAACGCCCTTTTTCCTTTGTCGGTCCATTTGAAGGCGGCCGTCTTCTTCATCATTGCTGATATATCCTTGGTCAGCTCTGAGAAGTCAGGTACAAATCTTCGAATGAAGTTTATCTTTCCGAAGAAAGAGTGCACCTGAGTAGTATTGGTTGGGAGAGATAGGTTCTTGATAGAATCCACCCGATCAGGATCGATTCGAGTTCCTTCTTTGGAGACGATATGGCCTAGTAACTTGCCTTCCGTCACCGCAAAGATAGACTTTTTTGGATTCAAGGATATGTGGTGATACCTACATCTCTCGAACACTTTCACTAAGTGTTGAAAATGATCTTGCCGCTTCCGTGAGAAAGCAGTAAGGTCGTCAAGGTAGACGACTATCACTTTGTTCTTTAGATCTCCAAACGCCAAGTCCATGGCTCGCTGAAAGGTGGCACCGGCGTTGATGAGGCCAAAGGGCATCCTCTCATAGGCGAACGTTCCCCACGGGGTGGTGAATGCTGTCTTGATTTGATCCTCCTTAGCCACCGCAATTTGATTGTACCCGGAAAAGCCATCAAGTAATGATAACATCTCCGATCCGGTAACCGTCTGCAAGGTATGCTCCATGATAGGTAAAGGATAATTGTCCTTTAATGACGATTGGTTCAGGTTCCTGAAGTCAACACAAATCCGAATTTCTCCGTTCTTTTTGCGCACAGGAACAATATTGGACACCCAGGTAGAATGATGGATTGGAAATATGATCTTGGCGTCCACCATCTTCTGTACCTCCGCGTAGATTGTATCTTGAATACGCGGGTTGTAGTGCCTCTGCTTTTGCCTAAAAGGCTTGATATCTGACTTGAGTGGAATTGTATGAGACAATTCCTTTGGCGTGAAGACTTTTAGATCTTGATAAGTCCATGCAAAGACATCCTTGTATTGTCTGAAAAGGGAGACAAAGTTGTTGCTTTCCTCCACAGTGCAACCTTTTCCCAAGTTGACAAGCCGAGGCTTACCTTTGGTGCCAATGTTGATTTGACTATACTCAGCAGATGTTTTGCTAGCTGAATCTCTTTGATTTTGCACGCGTCTATCATGCTTGTCGAATATATCCTCCAAGGATACTAGGCCCTTGGGGATGTTGTTACCTCTTAGCTGGATGATGCCGGATTCCGTTGCTTCAGAATCTTCTGCTATGGATTCTTTGAAAGGAGAGGTACTTCCTTCAAAGAATAGTTCTTTGTAATTGTCCCCCATGCAGAGGAACTCCTTGATGTCATCATCATCATCAAAGACCTGCCAATTTTCACAATTGTCGGGGACAGATGGCCTGTATACGAGCTCAATAGCGAAGGCATTCTGACGGAAATCAGAATGAGGCATGAAGAGTGCAGCGGATACCGCAAGGGCATCTGCTTTGCTATTTTTCTCGCGTGGAATGTACTTGATGTTGAATGCTTCGAACCAATCAATAGCATTCCACACCCTTTGTCGGTAAGCTTGAAGGCGGCCTTTTCTGACTTGATAGCGGTCTCTGACCTGTTGTACGATCAACTCTGCGTCACCTTCAGCTTGAAGATATTTTATACCCATATCCCTTGCATTCTTGAGGCCTAGTATAAGCGCTTCATATTCTGCAGTGTTGTTCGTGTTATCGAACTGCAAGCGATAAGCAAATGGATATAAGACTCCTTCAGGAGAGGTAATGACAACTCCCGCTCCTGAGCCTGCTGTTGAGCAACTTCCATCGAATTGCATTGTCCACATCTTTGATCTTTCATTTGATGTATTCGTGGCAAATGCAACCCTCTTTTCTTCTTCGGTTACTTCAGTCAGCATGGCATATGTGCCCGGACCCGTACTTTGATGTAGCACTTGTGCTTGGGGATCCGGAGATTTCACCACTGTGAATTTTGACTTAGCCTCTGGTTCCAACTTGAAACTACCTTTCTTTAGTGGAATGGTCGCATATGACCAATCCATTTGAATCTCGCCTTCGAGATCTTTGCAAAAACTTCGGCTTAGTAACATTCCATAACTGATTGGAATGTCAGCTATGAGGATGGTCATCATGATCTTCTTCTCTGGGCAGGACGCTAGTCTTACTTGTGCGTCTTTCAATTGGCCGACTAACGGCACCGGTTTTGATTCAAGTGAATAACACTTGTCGTGAGTTTCGGTGCATGATAGTCCCAATGAGTTCATGATTTGCAAAGGCATGACGTTGTCCGATGCTCCAGAGTCAATGATGCAGTTGCTGAGCTTATAACCTCCCATATACAAAGATATGTAGAAGGGTTTTGGCTTTTCTTCCGCTGGTACGGTAGATGCTAGCAACGTAGGCTGGATGATGGCCTGCTTTTGTACTACTTTGAGAATCCGATCGATTTGATCGGGATGATCCTGGGGATACTCCAGCTGAGAGATTTGTACCTTCGTCTTCATCATAGACGTCACAATGTCAAAGTTCGTCGAAGACGGATCTTGAGGGTTTTGTGTGACGTTCTCTTGTGTAGACTTGGGATTAGAAGTGGAAGCTTCTTTTCCCCTTTCATTTGACTTCCGTCTGTCTTCTTCTTCTTTCTGTGCTTTGAAATGTTGAGCGCGAGTGAATACAGGCGTTGACATGCTTTCATGGTTGACAGCAAGAGAGTACTGACGGTAATCTTCTTCTTCTTGATTTTCGGGTTCGCTATGAAAGTATCCCGTTGCGGAGTCGCCATCGAAGTTGTCCGTTTGTGGTGAGACAACATTCGCATTTGAAGGTACTGAATTTGAGCTTGGAACTCGATCTCCGGCATATCCCATGATCTGGTCTAGCCTTTGATTCTCAGGACATGTGGATCCGGTATGTTCGTCTGTATCATGGAAACAGCAGAACATATTAGATTTCTCGGCCTCTGCTCCTCTTTGCGAAGGTCCTTGATTTCGAGGTTTGTAGTTGTTGTTGTTGTTGAAAGGTTGGAAATTATTTCTCTTTGGCTGGTACGGCTGCTGAGGCTGGTACTGCTGCTGAGGTTGGTACTGTTGCTGAGGTTGGTACTGTTGTGGTGTGGGCAGTACCTGCTGCCCTTGATTGGGTGACTGTCTTTTCAGAATAGTCACCTCATTTGCTACCTTCTGTAGCAATGGGTCTGCTGATGCTTGGACCAGTGGTCTGATAGCATCTCCCTTCATCTTTCCCGTGGTCATCATGTGATCTTCTATCTCGATAGCTTTTTCTTGTGCAGTTTGTAAGTCATCTTCGTGACTTCCTTTGATGAAAAAGGCTATCTCTGAGGGTAGGGCGTTGACGAAGCTGCTCATCAGGATCTCTTCTGATGGGTTGAGTGTGTGAGAAAGACGTGTAGCTAGGCGATTAAACCTTGCTACGAACTCTCTCATCGGTTCTGTAGGCTCCATCTTAGCGTGAGATAAACGGGCAAATAACTGGTGACTATCTTCGGCAGGTTTGAACCTTGCTAAGAATTTGTCACTCATGTCCTCCCAGTTTCTGATTGCTCCAGCTGGTAAGTGATGGAACCAATCGGAAGCATTTGCTTCAAGAGTTTCGACAAAGAGTCGAGCGGCGATATCTTCATGTGGCACGGACAGAACGGAGCAAGCCGCTGTGAACGCTGATAGATGCTCGTCGGGGTGTTTAGCCCCGTCACCGAAAAATCTTGGAAAGTGCTTTCGCGATCCCTTTGGAAGGTCATGATTGCCTTGT
>CM021100.1:979518582-979659280 GCA_007115665.2 Sequoiadendron giganteum | reverse complement strand
ATCTGAAATTGTAAGGGTTTAAAACATATTTGCACCATACTTTCCTTAAGAGATTAGTGTAGGAAGCTGTTTCCACACCTGAGTTTCCTTTCAAGTGGTATCAGAGCCTGGTCAACTTTTGATCCTAGTTGTTGGGTAGGGTTTTTTGAGCTAATCTCAAGTTGAGTGGGAGTTTCTTTGTGCAGAGCATTCTGAATCTTATTTGCAGATTGAGATGGCAAGTTCCTCATACAGTAGAATGGAGGTGGAGAAATTTAATGGCACTAATTTCGAGTTGTGGAAACTCAAGATGGAAGACATGCTTGAAGACCGCGATCTATGGGAGGCTACTTCACTTGATGTGAAACCTATAGTGATACCTCAAGCGGATTGGGATATCAAGGATCGGAAGGCTAAGGGTCTCATCAGACTCTGTCTAGCAGATGCCGTTCTTCTGAATGTTCTTGATGAGACTACTGCAAATTCTTTGTGGAAACGGCTTGGGTCTGTGTATTAGGCCAAATCTCTGGTGAATAAGTTGTTCCTGAGAAAGAAGTTGTATTCTTTAAGAATGGAGGAAGGTGGATCCGTAACTGATCATCTCAATGCATTCAATTTATTGATTGCACAGTTGGCATCATCTGGTGCCAAGATTGAGGAGGAGGATCGATGTATGACCCTGCTTTGTTCCTTGCCGGATTCCTGGGACCATCTTGTGATGGCTCTCGGAAGTACTATAGTCACATTTTGTATGGATGATGTGGTGTCTTCGCTACTGTCTGAGGAGATGCGAAGAAAGACTTCGGATTCGTCTAAGGAAGCCCTTGTTGTTCGCGGGAGATCCAACGACAAAGGAAAGCAGAATGACAATAAGTCAAAGAAGGGCAGATCCAAATCCCGTGGGAGTTCTAAGACTCCTGGAAAGTCCAAGGCGAAATGTTGGAACTGTGATAAATCTGGGCACTTCCAGAGGGACTGCAAAGAACCGAAGAAGAAGAAGAAAGGCTCAGATTCAGCTTCTGAAAAATCTCAAGAAGACGGAGATGCTTTTATTGCAGCTTTGGCAGCCCATGCATCTGATGATGTGTGGTTAGTAGACTCGGGTGCTTCTTTTCACATGACCTCTCATCGAAACTGGTTCTCAAAGTATGAAGAGTTTGATGGTGGAAAGGTGTACTTGGGTGATGATTCTCACCTAAAGATAGTTGGACGCGGAAGGGTCACTATCAGATTTTCTGATGGACGAGTAAAGGGAATCAATGGAGTTATTTTGAGTTCCTATTTTCTCGGAGAATGGTAAAACCCTAATACAGTTATCTTCGGAAGTTGCCCTAAAAGGGAAGCGCATGATATAAGCGTTTTTTAGGGTTGCGAAGATTTGAAATGTGAGTGTATTGTTGGAACGTTTCTGATGCTGCCGCATTTTGTCTTCGAGGATTGAAAATCTCCTGAAAGAACTTGTATTGCAAGTGTGTTGTAACCGTTGTGTTGAAGATAATACATTGTGCAAGTTTTGGAGTGCTGGGGTTTTTTACCGAAAGGTTTTCCCCAGGGTAAATCATTGTGTCATTCGTCATTTTCTGTATGTATGGTATATTGCTGCAATATCTTTGTTAAGTAGATTAACGAATCTGAAATTGTAAGGGTTTGAAAGAATTTGCACCATACTTTCCTTAAGAGATTAGTGTAGGAAGTTGTTTCCGCACCTGAGTTTCCTTACACTCTGTTTACGTGCTCGGTAGAACCTCTGTCACGGTCACTTGGAATGTTGGATCATCTTGCAAACTGCAGCGTTGCAAAGTTGGACTGAACTGGAAAAGATCTCAGGAAAACCTCAACTACAAATTCATCCATCTGGAGAGTCAAATTCAAGGGTGCCCCTGAGCTACAGGGGCACTCAAACCATCAACAAGGCGATTTCTATGACATGCATCATGCCTGCAATCTCTACTTCCGACACTAATAACCGGAGTTCTGCACTATGTATGCCTCCACTTGATAGCTCGTTGCCGTAAGGACATAGACATGCCCCTTACTGGAACGTGGGTTTATCGGACCTATGAAGTCGATACCCCATTGCTGGAATGGGGCATCTATTATTACTGGCCTCAATGGAATGGCTGCTAGCTTGATTTTGCCAACAAAATGTTGGCACTGTTGACATTGTCGCACCCATTCATATGCGTCAGGGAACAGAGTTGGCCAAAAGAACTGTGCTCGCAGAATTTTGAATGCTGTGACCCTTGATGAAAAGTGGCCACCGCATGCTTCGTTGTGAAATGTTTCCAACAATCGCCGTTGTTGGTCTCTACTGACGCAAAGCAGGAATGTTCCATCAAGTCCACGCTTGTATAGAACATTGCCTCGCAGCACATAGTTTTGTGCTCTTAACCTCAGGGTTCTTTTCTGCTGCTTGTCCAAGTGGTTTGGACATTCTCCATAGGTTGCGTAGTACCATAGTTCTGAGTACCACTCCTCGGCAGAATCAACCAGCAAGACCATTGGAAGGTCTTCTTCAGTTTCTGTTCCTATTACGCCATCAGCCGCCTGATACTTTAGATCACCGTCTTCCGCCATGAGCTGGCATAGACCTCTCCCGCGGACGAGTTTGGTCGGCTTGATATCTAAGTCATATTCCTGGACCTTGGCGATCCAGTTGCCTCTTTTAGTCCCCATCTCCTGCTGAGTTAGGATACTTTTGACTGCAGGATCGGTGACATAGACTGTGGTGCGAGCATTTAAGATGTAGAATCTAAAATTCTTTACAGCTCTCACGACAGCATAGGCGTTCTTTTCAATCTGGGAGTAACGGGATTCGCTGTCTTTGAAACTACTGCTCATAAAAGCAATTGGCGATTCCGACTCTTCATTCAGCTTCTGGGTTAGTATGGCAGAAAGAGTGTACTCTGACGCGTAACAATAAAGAATGAATTCCTTACTGAAATCGGGCCGAACCAGCACTGGTGCCTTACTGATGGCTTCTTTAATCTTGACGAACGCCTTTTTTCCTTTGTCGGTCCATTTGAAGGCGGCCGTCTTCTTCATCATTGCTGATATATCCTTGGTCAGCTCTGAGAAGTCAGGTACAAATCTTCGAATGAAGTTTATCTTTCCGAAGAAAGAGTGCACCTGAGTAGTATTGGTTGGGAGAGATAGGTTCTTGATAGAATCCACCCGATCAGGATCGATTCGAGTTCCTTCTTTGGAGACGATATGGCCTAGTAACTTGCCTTCCGTCACCGCAAAGATAGACTTTTTTGGATTCAAGGATATGTGGTGATACCTACATCTCTCGAACACTTTCACTAAGTGTTGAAAATGATCTTGCCGCTTCCGTGAGAAAGCAATAAGGTCGTCAAGGTAGACGACTATCACTTTGTTCTTTAGATCTCCAAACGCCAAGTCCATGGCTCGTTGAAAGGTGGCACCGGCGTTGATGAGGCCAAAGGGCATCCTCTCATAGGCAAACGTTCCCCACGGGGTGGTGAATGCTGTCTTGATTTGATCCTCCTTAGCCACCGCAATTTGATTGTACCCGGAAAAGCCATCAAGTAATGATAACATCTCCGATCCGGTAACCGTCTGCAAGGTATGCTCCATGATAGGTAAAGGATAATTATCCTTTAACGATGATTGGTTCAGGTTCCTGAAGTCAACACAAATCCGAATCTCTCCGTTCTTTTTGCGCACAGGAACAATATTGGACACCCAGGTAGAATGATGGATTGGAAATATGATCTTGGCGTCCACCATCTTCTGTACCTCTGCGTAGATTGTATCTTGAACACGCGGGTTGTAGTGCCTCTGCTTTTGCCTAAAAGGCTTGATATCTGACTTGAGTGGAATTGTATGAGACAATTCCTTTGGCGTGAAGACTTTTAGATCTTGATAAGTCCATGCAAAGACATCCTTGTATTCTCTGAAAAGGGAGACAAAGTTGTTGCTTTCCTCCACAGTGCAACCTTTTCCCAAGTTGACAAGCCGAGGCTTACCTTCGGTGCCGATGTTGATTTGACTATACTCAGCAGATGTTTTGCTAGCTGAATCTCTTTGATTTTGCACGCGTCTATCATGCTTGTCGAATATATCCTCCAAGGATACTAGGCCCTTGGGGATGTTGTTACCTCTTAGCTGGATGACGCCGGATTCCGTTGCTTCAGAATCTTCTGCTATGGATTCTTTGAAAGGAGAGGTACTTCCTTCGAAGAATAGTTCTTTGTAATTGTCCCCCATGCAGAGGAACTCCTTGATGTCATCATCATCATCAAAGACCTGCCAATTTTCACAATTGTCGGGGACAGATGGCCTATACACGAGCTCAATAGCGAAGGCATTCTGACGGAAATCAGAATGAGGCATGAAGAGTGCAGCGGATACCGCAAGGGCATCTGCTTTGCTATTTTTCTCGTGTGGAATGTACTTGATGTTGAATGCTTCGAACCAATCAATAGCATTCCACACCCTTTGTCGGTAAGCTTGAAGGCGGCCTTTTCTGACTTGATAGCGGTCTCTGACCTGTTGTACGATCAACTCTGCGTCACCTTCAGCTTGAAGATATTTTATACCCATATCCCTTGCATTCTTGAGGCCTAGTATAAGCGCTTCATATTCTGCAGTGTTGTTCGTGTTATCGAACTGCAAGCGATAAGCAAATGGATATAAAACTCCTTCAGGAGAGGTAATGACAACTCCCGCTCCTGAGCCTGCTGTTGAGCAACTTCCATCGAATTGCATTGTCCACATCTTTGATCTTTCATTTGATGTATTCGTGGCAAATGCAACCCTCTTTTCTTCTTCGGTTACTTCAGTCAGCATGGCATATGTGCCCGGACCCGTACTTTGATGTAGCACTTGTGCTTGGGGATCCGGAGATTTCACCACTGTGAATTTTGACTTAGCCTCTGGTTCCAACTTGAAACTACCTTTCTTTAGTGGAATGGTCGCATATGACCAATCCATTTGAATCTCGCCTCCGAGATCTTTGCAAAAACTTCGGCTTAGTAACATTCCATAACCGATTGGAATGTCAGCTATGAGGATGGTCATCATGATCTTCTTCTCTGGGCAGGACGCTAGTCTTACTTGTGCGTCTTTCAATTGGCCGACTAACGGCACCGGTTTTGATTCAAGTGAATAACACTTGTCGCGAGTTTCGGTGCATGATAGTCCCAATGAGTTCATGATTTGCAAAGGCATGACGTTGTCCGATGCTCCAGAGTCAATGATGCAGTTGCTGAGCTTATAACCTCCCATATACAAAGATATGTAGAAGGGGTTTGGCTTTTCTTCCGCTGGTACGGTAGATGCTAGCAACGTAGGCTGGATGATGGCCTGCTTTTGTACTACTTTGAGAATCCGATCGATTTGATCGGGATGATCCTGGAGATACTCCAGCTGAGAGATTTGTACCTTCGTCTTCATCATAGACGTCACAATGTCAAAGTTCGTCGAAGACGGATCTTGAGGGTTTTGTGTGACGTTCTCTTGTGTAGACTTGGGATTAGAAGTGGAAGCTTCTTTTCCCTTTTCATTTGACTTCCGTCTGTCTTCTTCTTCTTTCTGTGCTTTGAAATGTTGAGCGCGAGTGAATACAGGCGTTGACATGCTTTCATGGTTGACAGCAAGAGAGTACTGACGGTAATCTTCTTCTTCTTGATTTTCGGGTTCGCTATGAAAGTATCCCGTTGCGGAGTCGCCATCGAAGTTGTCCGTTTGTGGTGAGACAACATTCGCATTTGAAGGTACTGAATTTGAGCTTGGAACTCGATCTCCGGCATATCCCATGATCTGGTCTAGCCTTTGATTCTCAGGACATGTGGATCCGGTATGCTCGTCTGTATCATGGAAACAGCAGAACATATTAGATTTCTCGGCCTCTGCTCCTCTTTGTGAAGGTCCTTGATTTCGAGGTTTGTAGTTGTTGTTGTTGTTGAAAGGTTGGAAATTATTTCTCTTTGGCCGGTACTGCTGCTGAGGCTGGTACTGCTGCTGAGGTTGGTACTGTTGTGGTGTGGGCAGTACCTGCTGCCCTTGATTGGGTGACTGTCTTTTCAGAATAGTCACCTCATTTGCTACCTTCTGTAGCAATGGGTCTGCTGATGCTTGGACCAGTGGTCTGATAGCATCTCCCTTCATCTTTCCCGTGGTCATCATGTGATCTTCTATCTCGATAGCTTTTTCTTGTGCAGTTTGTAAGTCATCTTCGTGACTTCCTTTGATGAAAAAGGCTATCTCTGAGGGTAGGGCGTTGACGAAGCTGCTCATCAGGATCTCTTCTGATGGGTTGAGCGTGTGAGAAAGACGTGTAGCTAGGCGATTAAACCTTGCTACGAACTCTCTCATCGGTTCTGTAGGCTCCATCTTAGCGTGAGATAAACGGGCAAATAACTGGTGACTATCTTCGGCAGGTTTGAACCTTGCTAAGAATTTGTCACTCATGTCCTCCCAGTTTCTGATTGCTCCAGCTGGTAAGTGATGGAACCAATCGGAAGCATTTGCTTCAAGAGTTTCGACAAAGAGTCGAACGGCGATATCTTCATGTGGCACGGACAGAACGGAGCAAGCCGCTGTGAATGCTGATAGATGCTCGTCGGGGTGTTTAGCCCCGCCACCGAAAAATCTTGGAAAGTGCTTTCGCGATCCCTTTGGAAGGTCATGATTGCCTTGTAAGGCCAAGGGGCCAATGTTATTACCCCATGGCAAAGGTGCTTGGCGCCTCACGGTCTTTGCATTACGGCCATTGCCGAATAGGTTATATCCGTTGTTGTAGTTGCCGTTACCGTTACCGTTGCCATTGCCATTGCCATCATTGTCGTCATTGCCGTTGTTACGGCCATTGTTACGACCATTGTTACGACCATTGCCGTTGTTGCCAATGCCGTTGTTATGGGCATTGTCATCATGGAGACGGTTGTCTGCCATTGCTTGAGCTGGAGGTTCTTGCTGGTGTTCTTCTAGGAAGTGTTCAGGAACCTCTTCAAAGACTTGCTCAATATCGAATGCTTCTCCGATGTCTTCTTGAAAACGGGGATTATTTCTCCTCCGCACGTATACTTGGTGAGCCAGGATGCTTACTGCCACGCGGGTGGTGGTAACACTGGTCTCTCAGCTGCAAGGTCAGCCTTTCTTTCTTCCTCGTCCAGAGTAATAGCTGCGGCTCTCCACTGAGCTGGTGATGTATTCTTTTCAAAGATGAAAGTACGCAAGCTACTGATGATGTCCGTCTGCTCTCCTTCAATGAATGTAAGATCTGGTTGGAGAGTTGCTGGAGCAAGATCAGGTTGTTCAACTGGTGCCCAAGGACGCCAGATGCCCATTTCGTGTCATTAAAGCGTTAAGCTTTTCTTGAAGTTTTATGCCTCGTTGCCCCACGGTGGGCGCCAGAAAACTGTTGGCGTTTCAATTAGCACCTCTGGAGTGCTTATTGGAAACGGACAGCTATTGCAAGTGTGTTAAGACATGTTTTCTGATTATAGAGGAGGAAGATCTCTCTGCTGATTTTATAAATTACAGAAAAAGGGTAAAATTAAGATTTCATCTTTTTACTCACGGTGAGGGACACAAGTGATAATTCACTGCTACCGTGAGCTGTTTTTCTCCTGGTTTCGCAGATCTTGCACCTCATTTACTAACTAAGTTTAAACTATCTCACTCTCAAGAAAAATGAAAAGTATGAGGGCGTAGGAGCTAAATGGTATGGTTGGATCACTTGAATCCTCCGTCTCAATGGAATATGGCCGAGGCTCTGAACCTTCGGATATATACCAAGATAGGGCTCGACACAAGCAAACACTCGTTACGGTAAACTGGATCTGAGACTTGCCAAGGAGGAGGAACCCCTATCCGAGGTATAGGCTTGGAAGCAGCTCACTGGAAACAACAAGGAACGATGGCCTTTCTAACAGGATTCTCGAGGAGGTGACGACACCTGTCCAAAGTCTAGGCTGCAAGAAAGATCATTAAACAACATCAAACGATAATGATTGATGACAAAATATCCAAGGAGGCGACGACACCTGTCCAAGGAGGAGATTGAAACAACGCACTATTTAAAAACAAGACTTTGAATAACTCAAATAATTAGATCAAACAAGTTTGCACCATCTGATTTATTTCTTCAAGGTTCTTCAAAGAATTACAAAGGTCGGGACAGCAAAGGCACAAAATCATGCACAATTGCGATCAACCAACGAACTCTCATCCAAGAGTGAACAGATATAAACAAGCTAACTCTGGCAACAATGGCGCAGCAATTTTGCTAGCAAATAAAGGTTAAACAAATAAAGAACCTAAGGCTCTTATTTATAGAAACTCAAAGGAGTAGGTAACCCTAAAATCTCCTTGAGTTAACAAACAGTTCTTGCCAATCAGCAAGATTTATTTCTATGTCTAAAAGTAGGTGAGCAAACAGTTAACTGGAAATCTACTTCAGTTAACTGAAACTAAACAAAAGTCAAACTGGAAGTCTACCTCAGTTGACTGACACCTAACTAAAAGTGAACTTATGTTACAAATGTGTCTCCAAATAGACATCCACCTTTTGAGGAAATCCGAGATCCACAAATCGTGGGAGTCAAATAGACATCCTAGATTAGTGGGATCTGACATGCATGATCTGTGGAGATCTGGAGTCAACTTGGAAAGAGGCATCAAGTTGACTTCAGTCATCATTAATGCTATTTGGAGGGTAGGACGTCCTCCCTTGGTGCTTTACACCTCTTCACCACTCGTCAACAAAGTCTCTATCCAGTCATTGACCTCTTCGGCCTCCGGGCAATTAATGCTCTTCAAGATGACCATGTGGCGTCTAAGCATTTCTTCACCCGTCGTAAGCTGCTGATGATAGGTTATGCATTGGGCAGCTGCTTCATCTAACTGGACAGCCATGGCTGCAATTTTGGCTAATTTGCAGCCATTGGGATCTTCAAGGAATGAAGATCGGATGACATCCTGGAATCGTGTCTGCACGGTTTCAAGTTCCACATATTCTCCTCCTCCCCGCTGATATTCTAACTCTGGGAAGGATATTACCAACGTTCTTGCGAAGTTGATAATATTGGCGACGAAGCGTCTATAGTCAATCAGCTCCACAGAGTTGGCATCATAGGCTCTCACCTTGTATGCCACCTGTTCTTTCCACTCAAAGAGATGCTGTTTATTTTCTGTGGTCGTAACTGATTCATATGCTTGTTGCAAATCAACAACTGTCGCCTCCTCTCTCGGCCTCTCTTGAGCTGCCTTTATATCTGATTTCTGGATTTCTGATCGAAGTCCATGTGCTCTGTCTCTCAGCTGATATGCTTCTGTCAACACATACCGCCCTTTGACAACAAACTCATCCACTTGACGTCTCAAGTGTTTACCGTATGTAATCAACTGATGATGGTTTCTTTCAGCTGGGAGATCCAACAGTCCTTGAGGCAAAGCCGAGGAGTTTGGAGTGTCATGTATCAAACTAGAAATGTACAACTTTAGCTGACGGATTTCAGCCTTCAAGGCTGCTTTGTCTTGTCCATCTTTTGTCATCCTTTCTTTGACACTCGCCGAGGCAATTCCAAGAAGGTCTGCCTCCACCTGTCGAGTGGTCTTTCCAAGGTTCACCTTTGAAAGCGTGAAATCCTCAACCCTCACATTATGTATATCTTTGTCTTCAGGTGGGGCAGCAGTCTCTATGATGACCTCGTTCTCTGCATTCTTTTCTACATGTGTCTGCTTCTTCAACTTCTTTACCGGCATGTCTTGTGGGGCATGATGGAATTCAGAGAAGTCAAGTTTTGATATGAAGGCCTCTCCCTCTTTCTCCCAAGCGAGCTTTCCAGCCAGATAGAATCTCGGCTAGCATCGCTGGGAGGAGGAACATAGGTCCCCTGAATGCTAGAAGAACGAGACTGTGCCGTGGCAATGTCTCGTGGTGGCGAGTCCAAATCAATAGGACTTTGTGACCTCTGTGATGGTGGTGAAGCTGGTGGCTCTGTTTCTATCACTGGCACCGCTTCTGCTACAACTTCTTCTACAATGGTTTCCGCCTCTACAGCGATTATTTCAATCACTGGTTCTTGTGTAGTTGCAGCGGTCTCAACTGTCTCAGGCAAATTGGTGGCTGTCTCCACCTGTACCTCTTGCCGGCTTGTGCTGGCAATTCCTTTTCTCCCCCATGTGCTTCCTGACATCCGCATTCCTTCTGGAGGAAAGCTCATCTTCTTCTGTCTGGGTTTCCTCCTAGACGTGGAAGGTAGTGTAGACTGAACCGCTGGCGGCTCTGATCGGGGAAGTACTACCTTCCTTGTCCTTTTACTGTCCAGGTAGAGTTGACTGTGTCGAACTACTCTACCCGTTCTTTCCTCAATAGACGTACTCTCTTTCGCGTACCAGTCTACCTTGCCGAGTGGTTGTGAATCTACTAGACCCGTGAAGAAGGAAGAAAGAATAACTTCTCCTTCGTCTTCAGATAAGCCCTCGATGTCTTCTGACATGAATTCTGCAATCTGTGAGAGCTTGAATCTGCTATGGTTCCTTCTTCTCACTTCGAACTCATCTTCGCAGTTGACCCAAAAATCTTCCATGAAAGGTTCATGTGATGATCTTTGCTCAAGGTGAGCTGCGAAGATGCCTCTGGGGTCATAGGATGGCCTCCTGTCGATGAGGTACTTGAGATTAAATCTCACTATTTCTTGGCTTATCAACCTTGCATCAGCTGCATTCCTGCATCTGTAGAGTCCCATCTGAAGAGGAAAGTTCACTGCAGCCTTTTTCTTTACGCGAAGGTAAGAGTGAACCTCGGCCAATTGCCTCAGGAATTCCATGAACACTACCCTATCTGAGGGGTAACGTGGCATCATGGCGGGGTGGCCATTATAGCCATACACGCGTATGTAGGTGAAAGTGGGGAATTGTATGAACCAATCCGCCCAGTCCACCATTGCTGCCTTAGCTGCTGGTGAAATACGCACGTGCATCTCATGGTCTAGCTCGTGCACGGTGTGCATAGTAAAAAGGTCATTTATTCTTTTGAAATGTCTTTCCGCTAGAGTGAACTCCAAGCGAGGAAAGTATTCTTGTACCTTTTGCACACCCAGGGTTCCCACAGTGTTTAATGTTCTGAAATCGCCTTGGAAGGCTATCAGGTAGACCAGGTATGAACACATGTGGAAACGGTGCTCTTCTAGAAATCCGGTGAATTGTTGGTGGAGTGTGTCACTGATCAGGGAGGCCCAGTCGTAACGTTCTTTTCTGCTGATTATCTTGCCAATAATGTAGAACATCCACGGCTGGAAGGATTTTCCCTCCTCTTGTCCAGTGACTCTGCTGAGTAGGGTGATTAGCACTCCGTACTCGTCTTTGAATTCTCCTCTACCAACTACTCTGGGCAAACTGTTCCTCTTTGTTTTCAGCCAATGTTCAGCCATTATAAGCGAACACTTGTCTTTTGAAGCCTCGAATGCCTTTTCGCATTCTGTCACTGATATGACCTTCTTGGTAGGGCATGGTGGGATTGCAAAACAAGTCTCTATGTCTACTGGCTTCAAGCTGCAAATCACCCTCCCGTCAACTGACAGGATCTCTCTTGTAGTCGGGTTGTAATGCTTAGTGCAAGCAATTACAAGCTCGATGCTTTGTAAGGTGATTGGAATAGATGCTGCTTGAAACAAACCGGATTCTTCGATGTTCTGCAATGTGATTTGATTCATGCCCTCCAAGTCTTCAGAACTGACCTCTGGATTTTTCTGCCATAAGTCTGTATCAGTCGTTTTCAGGTAATCATGGTATAAGACTGTTTTGGTCTTGTATTGTACCTGAGAGTACTGCATTCTGAAAACCTTGAATATTGACTGGGCACTTGACCCTGTTCTGACACTTTTCTGGAAATGCTAAAAATAGCCTCGCCGGGGGTAGTTTTTACGAAAAAATCTGAGACATGGGTTTTGTTAAGAATGATTTTCTAAACAGACCCAGATCGTCAGAAATTCGAAAAAACGAGTTTTTCTTTGACATGCAAGAGCCCTTCGGTGGCAGAGGCAGCAAGGGCACCAGAAAGTGATTTTTCTCGAAAAAATCTAACACATGGGTTTTGTTCGTGCTTCAAAGCCAAACAAACCCAGTTTGTCCGTTTTTCAATATTATGACTTTTTCCGGAAACCCTAAAAAATAGGGGCAGTAGGGCTACTTTTTCTGAAAAAATCTACCATGTGGGTTTTGTTGAAAAAACTGTGCTAATCATACCCAGTTGGTCAGATCTGTGATAATCTGTCGTTTCCTGCGACATGCAAAAGAAATATAGATAGAAGTAGAGAAAGTAGACAGAAGATGGATTGGAAGTTATAAACTGTCACTTTGCAATAATCTGTCTCTGGAAACAATCTTGGGAGAAGAATGCTTTTACTGCCAATGATCTTCAAAAATATTGAAGATCCGTTCAAAACCCCTGCCAGATCTTGAAAACTTGTTCTTGGGAGCTACTTGATGTTTTATCCTTCAACCTGCAAAAAGAATAATGAGGAAAAGGGACGCCTAGCATGAATATAAGGCAATTAGGGTTAAGATCCACAAAGTATGGAAGATAACTCATCATTCAGTCCTGATTTGGAGTTCCAAAAGATGATTTCCACTGATTGTGGAGTGTTTTTCTCTTTTTTGGCTCCAAATTTGCTAACTCAAGTCAACATTTCTGTTTGACTTTCCTTTAGGCGTCCAACCTTGAGTTTGATCTTTTTTGCTTATTTTGCAAGCTGAAGTGCTCCTGTTTGATCTTCGATTCAGGTTGCTCAGTTGATCTCGAGCAGTATCTGACAGTTCTGTTGTTGAGGCAGGATCAATGTGATTAGATATGCCTGGGAGAGGTTAGCTCAGAAAACTGAGTTTAGGCCTCCAGAAAGAAGGGCGCCTTTTCTTGAAAGGGGCGCTTTTGACAATGCCTTAGTCAATTTTCACTGACTCGTTCTTCGTTTTGACCTTTTCAGACCCTCTTTGCTTTGATCTGACGTTCCCGATGTTTGATGAATCAGATGATTCTGCTTGATGATGTGTCGGGTAGCTGGTTCAGTCTTGTTCACGATGCCTGACTTTGCAGTGGCAGCTGGCAAGTTTTGGGCCTCCAAACTAAAGGGCGCCCCTGGCCAGCAGGGGCGCTTTTAGCTTTTGCCTAGTTTTATCTTGGTTGTGGACTGCCAGCCTTTGACCTTCTTCATCAGTCGATTGATTTGTCGGAAGTTCTTGCTGATAGTCTCGCTGACGAGATAGGTCATAGCTGAGAAGGTCGTCTTGGGAGGTAGTGAAGATTCCGGCTGAATCTGGACACCTTTAGGAAAGGGCGCCTTTCCTTGAGAGGGGCGCTTTTAGCCATGCCTTAGCCATTTTCTGGCTTATCTTTCCAGTTTTTCAAATTTGGCTTTTTCTGCTTGATCTCGTCTCGTGATCGTCTGGTGTGTCTTGTGGACTTGCTGTTAGATTGATCACGTGGCCGGGAGGAAGCTGGAAAGATATCATGTATAAAGCTACAGCTCTTGGATTCATCTAATGTCTGCAACTGAGGGGCGCCCCTGGCCAGCAAGGGCGCTTTTACCTTGAAGCTTTCAGATTTGGCACTTCTGTCGTCAATGGATCCTCCATACTTCGCTGACGGTCGGTCAATGATTGCTGAATCAGATAATCTTGCTGATTGTTTCGTTGTCGAGCTAGTATGAAAGTGAAGAGGACGACTGTTTTGACACTGCCAGATGTTTTGATTTGCCCTCTGAGGTTCAAGGGCGCCTTTCTTCAAGAGGGGCGCTTTTAGCCACTGTAGACTGTGTTTTGCCTTGGTAGACAAAACGTGCACCTTCCAGACTTAGCCAAATTTTGGCCTTTTTCGTTTTGAGAATCTCCTTCGTTGAACGTCATCATTTTTATCTTTTTCCGCCATGGTTTCTTCGTTGAAGCTTTTGAGGTTTAGCTTTCAGCACCTGGTACTGGCCAATCTGCCATTAATGGCTGCGGAGCTCCTAACTTTGTTCCTGAAAAATAGAAATAGACCCACCAGAGTAAAACATATTTTTTGATAATTCTGACTTGATCAGTGTGATCGTGAAGGCAATTAAGCCTATCAGAATTATTTTCAATCATTTCCGGGAAGGTCCTATTTTTTAGGGTTTCCATAAAAATAGGGGTGTAAAACCCTAATTTTCGTTTTTTCAAAATTTTAACCATAGGTTCCTTGACAGAAACCCACAAGGATTTCATATTTGGTTTGACCTAAAACATACTTTAGATGGCATTTTTACGTTGTTTAGCTCAATTTAAGCAGAATGCCAAAAATTTCATTTTGGATATAACAATGTACATACTAATAAAGTATATATATGTGTATATGCATATATTATCTATATATATATGATCATCATTATTAACTATTAAATAATGTTATATTTGAATATATTAATATATAAATATATAGACATGTATTTGAAAATATGTACATACATACGTAATATTAAAATAAATGATTTTAATATATATATATATATATATAATAGTTTTTAAGGAGCCAATAGAAAGGCGAAATACCCACATGGAAAAGGGTATGGTAGCATATTTTAAATAATATGAAAATCAAGATTAAGAGCTATTATTGTTGCGCATACATACAGCGCTCAAGAGAGTATATGTATAATGAGCGCATAGTATGGTATGTGTTGTTTTGGTTGCAAAGTAAATGTCGTTTAATGCAAATTGCAAGGCACCTCAAACCAGTGCATGAGATAAAACAAGCCAGCACATAAGCTAATAACAAACCAGCGCATAATTATTATGTGTGGAATCATTTATAAAGGAAATGACATTGCTACCTTTGTCAAACCAACGCAAGAAGAGAGGGTGTTAGATATGTATTGGTGGCGCTATATTAATTGAAGTCTGAAACAGTAAGAAGTCTGTAATTGCGCTAAACCAACACATAGCATAGAGGAAACATGAGACTAAGTCAATTGTCACGAGTTTGTTAAAATAGTCGACTTATAATTCAATAAGGAAACCTGTAGCTTGCTTTTCTGAGTTTAAATCACTGTTGTCACCAAGAAGAGAATGACTTAACATTTTAACAAAGAAGTTAGACTGTGTATGTGTTTGCAAATTAATATTTTAAACAATCAGATTTCATTTCTTTAGTTTAGTCGATAAAAAGGTGTCAAGTTAAGTAGTTTATTTGTAACATTAAAATGTTCAAAATTTAGTATAAATAGAAGTGTTCTCTCTACTATTTGTTACACTTTTCCATTCAGATTTATTCATTGGTATTCTGTTATATTTCTTTGTGTAAGAGTATTTTTGAGAGTCTTTGTGAGAAAGAGAGTTTTTCTTGAGTATTTGTAAATTGTTGAGAGTTTTTGGTGAGAAGTTGGAATTAGAAGATTAGTTGGTTATAGAAGGAGAATCAAGTGTGAACGCGGGATTGAGCTTAAGAGCCAATATCTTTGTGAAAGCTATAAATTTCAGGCATGCTAAATTGACTTATTTCTTCTTTAATGCTGAAATCATTTATGTATGCAAGTTTTTCAGAAAAGATGTATTATTTGTTGTGAAGAATTTGTTTGTTCGATCTTTTGATCATTCTTATTTTAAAGAGCTTGCACAATCCTTGGGTGATTTACTATGAAACCTTAAAGGGTTGATACTATATGTATATGCATTTCTAATGTTGAATTTAGTGTGGTTATATAAGATAATGATAGTTTATTAGCTTAAATACCTAAATTGGCATAGATTATATATACTTCATAGGTTGTGAAGTCTAGAAATTAATATTACATTAAAATGTTATCCTGAATTTGTTTGCTTATGATGCTAGGTAAACCTTTGCGGATAACGAGGTTAGTAATTCAACGAGAATGATGACATGATAGGTATGTCATCATTGATAGGTTGCGATGTTATGCAAACCATGTTGATAGTCTATACTTGATTGATTACTCGTATCTTCTTAAAAGTAGGAAGAGAGTCTTTTCCCTAGGGTTAGGGTGTGTACTTGATGGTTATATCAATATTCAACAGTAGGGTTGAGAAATGTATTTTCTAGTTATGCTATGTTCTTATTTGATTAAGAGTCTTCCTATTCATATAAATCTAGAAGAGGACTCACGTTTTGACAACCGAAAGCCATATTGAGAAGATGACTTGTAGGTGTAAAAGCACAAACTTCTCTCAAGCTAATTTCCTCTAGATTATATACAAATGTAGCGAACATTGTAAATATGTGAATATTTGAGTTATATTAAATTTAGAAATTTTAAGATTGTTTGTGATCACTTGATTATTGAGATCATACTTTTGATTGAGATCATTTATTGATGAGATTATACTTTTGATTGAGGTCATTTATTGTTGAGATCACATTTTTGAATTGAATTGATTTAATGTTGTGACATTATGAATACCTGTATGGTTAATTAGGTTATTCCTGGGGTTAGGATAATCCATGGGAAAGGGTGTAACCTAGTTAGTCAAGTTGTTATATTCATCACTTCCTTTTTAGACAAAATGTGTGTAAAGAGTATGAATGGTCATAAACCAAATCGAGCTAGAAAGGTGGGTGAGCGTATGACCTCCACTCGAAGTATTGGATGATGAATAATTTGACCAAAGTAGTGTAAGTAGCCACTGTTTACACTGTCAGTTCATTGTGATCCAAGTTTGCATACTAGGTAGGGATTTTCATAGTGTTGTACCCAAAATAAACTTTTGCTTCAATAAGGTATTTTGATTAAAATGATCTAAATCATATAAAATTGTTGTCAAAATTTTGTTAAATAGGTCAAACAAAACATAGGTTTTTTGTGGGTTTATTTCAAGGAAGATACTTGCGAAATTCTAAAATTATGAAAATTAGGTTTCGTACCCCTATTTTTAGAAAAACCCTTAAAAATAAGACCTTTCTAGAATTAGTTGAAAATGATTCTGATAGGATAATTTGACTTCACGATCACACTAGTCAAGTCAAAATCACCAAAAAGTTTGTTTTACTTTGGTGGGTCTACTTCATTTTTTCAGGAGAAAAGTTAGGACCTCTACAACCATTAATGGAAAAATGGTCAGTACTAGGTGTCAAAATCTAAGCCTCAAAAGCTTCAAGAAAGAATCCACGATGAAAGATTCTCAAAAAGATGCTTTGCGATAGAGGGGATTTTCAAAAGTAAAAAATATTGAAAATATTTTGTCTAGAGAATGCACGCCTTCCTACAAGAAAGATGCTACATAGTCAATTCCATAACCATTTTTCAAGCACACGTACATGTAGCATGGTGAAATCAATTGCTACAGTGAACACGTTTGTGTCAACAATGACGATGATTAACTCAGTCAAGCAACATAGTGAACACAAAGCAAAAGGAACGTTGGAAGCTTTGCAGATCATGCACGTGCAACAACAGATGTAGTTAACACATCAGCAACGACGATGATGCAGTCAAAAAACACGTGAACGAATGGTGTTGGTGTTCCACGCCGACGAAAAGTGTGGTCGGCAGATGGTGATTGCAATCAACGCAATCAACGACACGGTAAACGCAAAGCTCAAGAAGGATGAAAATAATCAAAAATGACTAACTCTGGAGCCCACTACACCTTTGCAGGCCATGGGCACCCATGAATTCAAGAGGCCAACTGCAATTGTTAATAATTGCAAAATCGATCGCCTTTTTAGAATTTTGCTAGCTTTCTGATGCATTGTCAAACAAGTCCATCAGATTCATCAATCATCAGAAAATGAAGGTGGAGATAGAAGATGTTGAAAATGAGAGTCATTAGAGATGGCAGTCAAACACCAAAAAAGTGACCCTATAGCCCAGGGGCGCCCAAGAAACAAAGCTATCAGATGTCACTCTTTGGATTGGCAGCCTTCAAGTGATCTCCACAACGCCAACTCAGCTTTGCAGCGAACTTGTTCACCAGTCTATGAGACATATCAAATGATGACAGTTGTTGATCATTTGAGCATGCAAAACATGAAGTAAATCAGTGGAAATCAAGGCAAAAGCACCCCTACTAGCTAGGGGCACCCATCATTTTGAGGCACTTGTTGTGGTTTTCAGCAACTACTTTCTACAAGACATCTGCTCAACATCCTTTCAGCTCCGCGATCAATCCAATTGTGAGCTCATAGGACCTGTCAAGTAGTCACAAATGAAGATCAAGCGAAAAACACTAGAGGCAAATGCAAGTTGAAGGACACGAAGAATTGACTAAGTGTCAATGAAAATGCACCTTCCTAGAAATAGGCACCCAACCTTTTGGGCAATCAAATGTTGTTTTTGGGTGTTGTGACTTCCAAGAAGACCCCTTCCATTTTGATCAATCTTTGCAATAAAATTGTTAGCATATTCAATAGAATAGTCAAACCTCCGGTAACAAAGATCAAACTGGGGTTGTTTGTGAAAGGTTGTAAGTTGAAAATTAAAGTGCAAAAGGCCAAAGGTGCCCTTGTAGGCTAGGGGCGCCCATCCTTTTGGGACATCTAAATCAAATTTCAAAACCTACAAGGTCAATCATCCTTTCCAGGACTAAACTGGTTATCCACTCCATGTTTCAGCACATTCATCGAGATCATCAATCATTGATGATCTCAGATTAGAGCACGGAGGGTCAAACTGGGGAAATTGAAAAGCACCCAAGAAAATGACTAAGTCTGGTGAAAAATTCACCCTTTTGGGAAAGGCGCCCAAGAATTAGAGGCATCAGATTCAGGTTTTTAGCTTTGCGACTCCTAAGAAAATCTCTTCAGATTTGATCCAACTCTGTTGTGAATTTGTCAAGAAGGTTTCAAGATTGATCAAGCAATCAGAATTAGGGTCCAAATAGAGACACTTCGTTGTGCAGAAAAAAGCTGAAAATCTTCAACTCTCAAGACTTGGACGCCTAAAGTTGATCTAGGCCTAGGTTGGCTTGAGTTAAGATATTTTAAAACTCCATCATATCTAAAACGTCCCCAAATCGATGGAAATTACCCCAGTAAACTCCTGATCAGGCATATTAACTCCCCAATCAGGTTTTGGATGCCCAGTTGATGCTTGCAACATTAGATTGACATATCAAAGCATCAAGGCATTCATTCTTCATTATTTATTTGCAAGTTGAGGAGCACAAGAACAAATATTTTTCTCTCTAGAGCCATTTAAAGATCTAACGGAAGCCTTTCTTAGCATTCTTCATTTTTCCAGTCTAAGGTTACATAGAAGGACACACTTCACAAGATTTCATCTCTAGGCATCATTTTCAAAGGCATCAACATATAACTTCTAGCTTCTCCCCCTCATATTTCCTCTATTCTTGTCTTATATCTTCTTGCATGTCCAAGGAAACGAAAATTATTCACAGATCTAGCCTTTTGGGTATGATCAACACAACATTGACCATAAAAACCACGTGCTAGATTTTTCCAAAAAAAGTTGCCTTGCTACCCCTTTTTTTAGGGTTTTTGGAAAAAGTCACAATTTCAAAAAATAGACAAACTGGGCTTGTTTAGCTTTGAAGCGCTAACAAAACCCATGTGTTAGATTTTTTCGAGAAAAATAAGTTTTTTGTTGTCTTGTTGCCTTTGCCACGGAAGGGCTCTTGCATGTCATAGAAAATTTAATTTTTTTGAATTTTTGACGTTTTGGGTTTGTTTAAAAAGATATTCTCAACAAAACCCATGTCTCATATTTTTTTCATAAAAGTTACCCCTAGCAAGGCTATTTTTAGCCACAACAGAAAAGTTGTCTAATAAGTGTCATGTTTACAATCAATAGTTAAGTTTTTCAGAATGCAAGTCTCTCAAGATGAATACAAGACCAAAACGGTCTTACTCTATGATTTCCTAAAAATAGTTGACACAGACTTGCATCGGGTAGGTATTCAGACATAATAACCCAACCAAAATAACCCTAGACAGAATAACCTCGTCATAATAACCCAAGGACAAAATAACCCAGGGTCATAATAACCCATGGACAAAATAACCTGTGGTCAAACCCATGGGAAAAATAACCTGTGGTCATTTTAGATCAAGCTAGTAAACTAGAAATGACATAAAATCAATTAGAACATTAAAATTTAGATACTTTTCCAATTCTTATGCCAAAATTTTGCTCCAATTTGCACTGCTATCTCTTCATGTGCCCAAATGACCATAAATAGTCACAAAAATTATTTATTAAACTAAATTAAAAATATAATTACAAGGAACATAAACAAGCATTCTTAAGGGGATATTTTGTCCATGGGTTATTCTGACCATTAGTTATTTTGGCTTGGGTTATTATGACCTTGGGTTATTGTGACTGGATTATTCTGTCCAGGGTTATTTTAGTCGGGTTACTATGTCCTACAACCCATCAGGCACACCCAAAATTCAATTTGGACAAATTGACAGGCATAGATACTCAAAAGTCCACACGGTTTCCTACCTCGTATATTTGATAGCCTTTCAAGGCTATTTTAGAGGGTTGAATACCGTTGGAACTTTGGATATGCAAGTGAGTTCATAAGATTTTTTCACAACTAGAGTGTTCACGGTCAAACTTCATGATCTCATCATACAACACTCTTCCATTGAGAAAAATCAAGAGAAGCTCGTTAGCAGTGCAAAGTTGTGGGAGAAATAGAGGTCATCACTCCAGTTACAGAGCCGCTAATGTAACCAATCAATTCCTTGCCAGTATCAAACATAAAGATGGTGACTACATGAGTCTTGGTGACATGTAGGTGAAGTTTCAGGACCTCATCCGTAGTATTTTCTATGGTGACCTTGTTGGCTATAGGTTAAGTCAAATTGCGACCATGTCAACAAGGCTGGATGACGCAACTACAAAGAATATTGAATATAAAATGCAGATTGTGAGTGGTGAAGAGATGCTACGACGACACATCATCATCCTACAAAGCGTCAACTGTCCAACTGCAGAGGAGGTTAACAATTGGTTAGAGGAATTGATAGCTCAAGTTAATGAGGTGTACACTCTCAGTTAAGGACGTCATACCCCTCCAAGATAGCATTTATGAAAAAAAATTAACTTGATGCCCCTTTCCAAGTTAACTCATTGTCCCACAAATTATGCATGTCTATTTGAGTTGTTTGGTTTGATCGCAATTGTGCATGATTTCATACCTTTTTTATCCCAAATCTTTGTAAATTATTGAGCAAGTTTGAAGAAATAAATCAAAAGGTGAATGTGTAATTTGATCCAAAGTTTCAAGTTCTATCAATGTTTATTTTTATAATCTATTGTTTCAATCTACACCTCAGACAGGCACTGATGCCTCGGGAATTTGGAGATTAATGGTTACCGTTTGATGTTGTTTTATGATATGTATTTCAGCCTACACCTCAGACAAGTGTCGTCACCTCCTCTAGAATCATGTTATCTAGTTCATCCTTATGTGTTGTTTCTAGTAATCTACATCTTAGCCTACACTTCGGACAGGTGTCATCACCTCCTTGGGAATCTTGAGATTTAGCTTACTGTATGAGTGTTTTCTTGCATAAGAACTTATTCTAGCATAGATCTAAAAGTTTAAAGCCTTCAGATGCATTTTGAGAGATGATCGGCCCAAGTGATCCAACCATTCCGCAAATATTTCTCCTACACCCTCTCGCTCTATTTTACTTGAGGTAGGATAGTTTAGCCTAGTTTTAGTTAAGATATGCATAAACTAGAGAAAACCTTAGCTGCAACACATTGAGCTTTATCACCCTTGTGCCTTGCCGCTGAGTAAAAATATAGGAAAATTAGATCACTTTACTTTTTATGCAATAACAACAAAAGAGGGAGCTTCCCCTCCTAATTTCAAGAACAATTAATTATGTGCATAGTTGTCTGTTGCCAATACGCACTCCAGAAGTTTGAATTGTAATGCCAAAAATTTTTTGGCCATGGGGCATGAGACATAAAACTTCAAGAAAAGCTAATGCTTTTATGACACAGGAATTATCCTTTGGCATCCGATTGCATGATCCATACAAGAAGCAATGGATGGTAACAAAAATAATGTTGGTGATGATGATAGAGTTTAGAGGAATCCACTTCCATTACCTTCAGGTAATGTCATTGGACCTTTGGCTTTTGAGGTAAATCATGAGTTACCTAAAGGGTCAAGGAAGCACTTTCCCCACACAAGAGCACAATAGGCAATTAGCACTGAATTTTGCACCGAATTTTAGTGTATTTGAGTGCATTAATTGAACAATTTGGGTGGTGCTCAACTCGGCACAAACATGCATGGTCAGCTCGACGTCGGATTTGGTGCTGAATTTTACGTCGGATTTAGCATCGAGAAATCATAGCGACTAGAATAGCGTTGGGAAGTAACGTCAGAAATTACACCAAAATGGGCACCCAATTTGGCTTTCGATTTTACTCGCACGTCTAATCCCATTTTTGCTTCTAGTTTTGCTTCCAATTTTTCCTCTAGGTTTGCTTCCAATTTTTCTTCCAGGTCTGCTTCGAGTTTTGCTTCTAGTTTTTCTTCCGGTTTTCCTTCATGTTTTCCTTTTGGTTTTCCTTCTAGTTTTGCTTCTAGGTTTGCTTCCAAGTTTGCTTCTAGCTTTTCTTCCAATTTTCTTCTATTTTTGCTTCTATTTTTGCTTTTGGTTTTGCTTCCAAGTTTTCTTCCGGTTTTGCTTCCTATTTTTCTTCCATGTTTTCTTTCGGTTTTGCATCCAGATTTGCTTCCGGTTTTGCTTCCAATTTTTCTTACAGTTTTGCTTCCAAGTTTTCTTTCGGTTTTTCTTCCAAGATTTCTTCTAGTTTGCTTCTAGTTTGGCTTCCATTGTTGCTTCCTTTTTTCCTTCCAAAAATGTTTCTTGTTTTTCTTCCATTTATTAATTTAATATGTTTTATTTCAATTTGATTAGTTAAATATATTGTGCCTCTTAAATAACTCATATGATTATAGAGTAAGTAATTTAATTGTTTAACTCATATGATTAAATAACAATATAATTATTGTAACATGATCATCATCTATAATTAAAACAAGTGAGTCAAATATCTATAATTTAATTGAATTTGACAACATCCATCTTGAGTAGTAAATTAAAATAATCATACTTAATAAATATCCATCCAAAACTCATCGACCACTTTTAATATATATAAATTGACAAGTCATTATTGATAATATTATCATCATATATAACTAAAACAAATGAAATTCAAATACACCAGTACATGAAAACCATGTCAAAATAATACATGTCCAACAGTCAACATAAGTGAAAATGATACATGTACAAATGATATAAATAAAATTGATAAATTATGTAACTCAAATTGATACAAGTCAAGATGATACATGTCCAAATGATATAGTGAAAGTGATACATATGATAGTAACCATGAAAAGAGTCATCATAACAATATATCAACAATGATCCATGATGTATTCTATATGATCATGAATGTCATTGGTTACTATCACCAATTGTCTCACCATCATCATCATCATCATCATCATTGTCATCGGCCTCGGTGTCTTCCGTATTTGCGTCATCATCATCCTTTTTCATGTGATATGTACCAACAGAACCAATATTTTGTGGATCTATATCATGTTGAGGATCATCTTGATCTTCTGGAAGACCCATGTTCTGCAAAAAAAAATATTTAAAATGAAAATTTATTATTTATTTCATGCAATAATTTATTTTTCTGTTATATATCTAATATTACAACATATGAGATGAAACCATAATCATATTACATCATATCAAAGTGCACATACCATAGTAAAATTTTAAAAACGTTACAACTAATATTGGTGAGTCAGAAGAAACTTCAACTTTCAAAAACAAAGCTAATTAGGTTGGTAGACCTGTGGATCAGGCCAACATTTGGTGGAAGAGGAAGAAAGATGGTTGGAACTCTGGAGGCCCACCATAATGGATTTCAGCATTCAACCATGAGAGTAGAAGAGAGAGTTGATATCATGTATGAAAACATTAAGTATGCATTCTTCCAACCAACGGAGAAGGGAGTAAACCCATAATAGTGGTGTACAATTTTGATGAGGAAGTAAATTTGTAAAAATTCTCACACATTCAAAATTTTGTGTTTTAAAGGGTTCGTTCAAACTAGGGGGTTCGCACGAACCCAAAAGAGGGGTTTGGTTGAACCCCTAGTTCGAGCGAACCCCCTTTTGCATGGTGGGTTCGCCTGAACCCTATGATGTCACGTTTCTTCATAGAAATGAATGGAAAATTCAGAAAAAAGGGGGTTTCAAGCAAACCCCCCTTCACCCTTTCGAGTGAAGGGGGATTTGTTCGAAGCGAACCCCCCTTTTTTGCCCTTCTCCCCCTCTTCCACCAAATTTTAGCAGATTTTTTCCCTTCGAAGCTCAGGTTGAGGATGAAAATGGAAAAGACTTCATGGACCCAACTAGAAGATGGTATTCCTCAGAACGAACTATCCAACGAATAAAATTTTAATATTTTTTGGTTTTATTATGTATGTGTTTTTTTAGTTTTATTCAACATAGGTTTTTCACTGAAAATCAAGCTCTTTGTTTTACACATGTGGAAAAATAGCAGATTATCAAAATATTTTTTAAAAAAATATGTTCGTGTTGGGTATTGATGTCCTTGATCCATTAAATAAAAATAAAATTGAATTTTGATGCATACATAAAAAGTTATGTTGTATACAGTCCACCTATGTTTGAATTGCAATTGGTTTGACTTCGAAACTTGATTAAGGAAAAAATATTCAATAAAAAACTACGAGACCAAATGAAAGTGCTAGATATTATAGTTACAAATCTAAATTCAAAAAATTTAGAATTTTATCCTTCATACAAAAAAAGTTATGTTGTATACGGTGAGCATCACTTTTTAAAAATGTTGTTTTTTGGAAAAAACTGGTTTTCGTGGGAGATAGAAAAAGAAGTGCAATCTGATTCCAAAAATTTTGAAAAAAATATTTTTAGAATCTACAAATAAAATTTGATGAGACTCTAGTTTGCATCATCTTCAAATTCCTCATGGTTTAACCGGTATAGGTGCCTGAATGTGAATATTTAGTTTAAAATAATAATTTCAGTGTATAGTTTGGCCAAAAATTGTAAACCACTATTGTGGGATCACCCAAGGAGATGATTACTTTGCTTCATTTTCATTTGCATAACCATGTCATGGTGTGGGAACCAAGAAGACCAAGGATGTCCATTTTTATGTGGAGGTAATGGATGTGGTCCAAACTTTAGGAGGGGCAAGAAGGTCAATGCATGATCCTGATGAAATTGAGGAAGAAAAACAAGAGAGGGACATGAAAAATAAAATCAATACAGAGTTTCAAGGATTTGTCAAGCGAGTAAGAGAGCTATGGGTGCAACCTCATCTAAAATATTTTGAACTAGATTTTGATATACCATTTAGAGAGCTTGGTTTTCATGGAGTTCCTTTCAAAGCCTCTACTTTAATTGTTCCTACGGTAAATTGTTTGGTAGAGTTGGTGGAATTACCTTTCTTAGTAATCACTATTAGTGAGATTGAGATTGTTAACCTTGAGAGAGTAGGACTTGGGAAAAAGGCATTTGATATAATGGCTATTGTTTTCAAAGACTTCAAGTGGGATGTACTCCGCATTGACGCCATTCCTCAATCTTCACTTGATGGCATCAAGGAATGGCTAAACTCCATGGATATAAAGTATTATGAAAGAAAAATGAACTTTAACTGGCAGCCAATTTTGAAGAGTATTGTTGATGATCCAGATAAATTTATTGAAGATGGAGGTTGAGAATTTTTGAATATGGAAGCTAGTAATTCTGATTTTGATAATTCAGAAGAGTCAAATCAAGGATATGAACCCTCAGATGTAGAAGAGGAATCAAAATCAGATTTCATGTGGCCACCATCAAGAGTGTTACAAGCCAACAAGATGGAGGGAATTCTTATATAAGGATAATTTTCAATGTTGCAGGTATCGGCTTTAATGCCAACTACAATGGAAACATTGAAATTCCCTAGCAGTATTTATGTTAAGGAAACACTAACTCATTTGACTATAAAATACAATGAAACTTTCCGACGAAAGATGTATAATTAGTTGTGCCATCGGGTACTTGTGTATTTAATGTGAAATTTTTATTTAAAAAAAAAAAAATGCCCGACGTTCGTCGAAATTGCGACACTCTATGATTTTTGTCGCTATTTCATCATACACTTGAAGTCAACTATCCCCTTCCATCGATTTGTGGGCCGACATATGGTTAGCCTCCTTAATTTTTGGGTCAACAGGTATATGGTTAGCGTTCGTCGAGGTTTCGACGAATGTTTTTTAATAAATAAAAATGAGTTCGACAATTTATCTATACTTGCGACAATGTTTTGCTATACTTGTGATAGTTTGTGGAGGTTATAGGCCAAATTTTTTTGGTGCAAAATATCAAAATTATTAGATTTTGTTACCTGTCTATGATTAAAAATTATTGGAGTGTGAGTTTGATATTTTTTGAAGATCTAAATATTCAAGCTTGGTGAAGAAAAATTATGTCAAATGATATTAGTGTAGAACAAAATGAAGAGATGCTTGCTAGATTGTGGGCTAGATTTAAAAGAAAGGGTAATGTGAAATGTTATTGTCCTTGCAATAATTGCAAGGGCTTAAAGATGAGAAGAATTTTAATCACAACAGCTGAGAAACATTGTAGGCAACATGGTCACATTGAAGGGGGGCATGATTATCGTCCATTGGTAAGTTGTTCATTATATGTCTTTATATTGATTGAATTTGTAAATGTTTATATCATTTTAATATTTTTTATATATAAAAAAATCACTTGATCATGATCATGATTTATTTGTGTCGATCATTATTATAAAGGTGGGGTGCCCTGGGGCACATGATATGGATTATCACGGCTCAGAGAATGTGGTTTTGCAAGCGGAGGAACATGGAGTTGTGAATATTGAAGATGAAATTAAGGGTGCTCGCAAGAAGTTGAGTCCACTTTTTGGCCAAAAAGTGGAAGTGTTTTCCCTGATTTTTAGAGTTTGACACATTTGACCTTAAAATTTGAAGCACTTAGAGATGAAATCTTCAAACAAGTCACTAATCATAAAATGTAGTACTCGAAGTCTAGTTTCTAAATATGTAATTTATTTCAATACCCAAATTGTACAAATTGAGTTTCAATAGGCTTTTGTAAAAACCACTATTTAAAAGTCATTTTTTTTTACCATACCATGCATGTGTACGACATCCATATTTTGACTTAAATTATCATGTTTTTCTAAATCCTTTTTGGAAAAGATTTGTGACTCACTGAAGTTTGTCCTGGATATTTTTTTGTAATTTTTTATTGAATTTTTTTTTTGTTAATTTTTTATCAAGCATATTTGTCGTTTAGAAAAATTGTCGTGTATGACACGCATAATATGACCTAAAGTTATCATTTTTTGCAAAAAAAAATTAAATTGAAAAGAATTGTCTGAAGTTTGCCCTTGTGCAATCCGTTCGTCAAAATGTTATGTTGATCAAAAGTTATTAAAATAGTAAAAAACTCTGATATTTAAAGTTTATGGACCAATTTCATCAGAAATTAATTGAAAAATAGAAAAAACAATCCAATTGTAAAAAAAATTACATATTTGGAATCTACATTGTCTTATCTAAAATGGGTTTTAATTTCGTCAAAAAATTCTACAAAAAAGGTCGTCAGCCATATGTCCAAATTCAATATTTTTCTCTGACATTGTTAGAACCTTCAACTTGCAAGTCAAACCAAGTTGAAGGCCTAGGTTCGGACTTCCAATGTTTTTTCCGAACCAAAATCTAAGGCAAAAACCCGACCACAAAGCAAAACCAATTTGAAATTTTAAAAATTTATTAAAATATCATTTTTTATGCTTTTACAAAACGGGATCCCGCTTTGAAAAAATTCCAAAATGATTTTTTTTCCAAAATGGACAGTTTCCAAAAACGACAACTTTTCAAAACAGGATCCCATTTTGAAAAGTTGCCAAAAATGGAAATTTCCAAAACGGGATCCTATTTTTAAAATATGGGATCCCGTTTTAAACGAGATCTTGTTTTAAAAAAAATGGGATCCCGTTTTAAACGAGATCTTTTTTAAAAAAACGGGATCCCATTTTTTAAAATACGGGATCCCGTTTTTTTATTTTAGGCTTGGGATCCCAAACCTAAACGGGATCCCGTTTATTAAAAACAAGATCCCGTTTTTGCAATGTCGATTTCATTTTTTTGGCTAAGTCAAAAACTTCCACGTTTCGTGGACTCAACTTCTTGCACTTACCCTTAATGATCCTATGGAAGAAAATGATTATGCGCCAAAAAACATAGTTGAAGATGATGGTACAAATACATTGATCCATGACACATTTAGTGGCGCAATTGATCATAATGATCAAGATGACTTTGATGATGTTGATGACTTACCTGTACTTGAGAAGGCATACGAGCCCCTTTATGAAGGCTTCCAAACAACTCTTCTTTCTATTGTATTGTTGTTGGTGAACTTGAAGGTTATGAATGGTTTATCCAACATAGCAATCTCACGGATGTCAAGGTATGCCATATATGTCATCTTTTTTCATCTATTTTTGTTGTTAGTTCATCACTAGTAAATAAAGGATGAATATGTACCATTAATATTCTTTATATTAACAAATTATTTTTTTGTTGTAGATTGATAGGTAGATTTTTGTTACCACCATCAAATATTTTACCTCGCTCATACCGAGATTTATCTGCCATTATGAAAGATATTGGAATAGAGTATCAAGTAATAGATGCATGTCCCAATGATCATATTATATATCATAAACAAAATGAATTTGCAACAGAATGCCCAGAATATCATATCACTAGATATCGAGTAGATCAACTAACAAAAATGGTGCCTCGCAAGGTTCTTCATTATATTCCCATTATTCCACATATGCAATGATTATTTAGGTGTGAAAGCTTAGCGCAATTTATGGATTACCATGCACGAAATAGAAGTGGAGATGACATTATTCGAATGTCTGTAGATGGTTCTATATTTAGGGACATGGAGGAAAAATGGCCACACTTTAAAGAAGAACTTCGTAATCTCAAGCTTTCATTGGTAGTGGACGGTGTCAATCCATTTGGAGAGTTGAGATCTATTTATTTAGTGTGGCATTTTTTTGTTATCAACAATAACATTCCTCCGTGGATGCCAATAAAGAGGGAGCACATAATGTTGGCAATGATTGTTCCAAGTATTTGTTTAAATCAATTTTGTTTAACGTAGTAGCATCTCATATGTCTTATTTTTTTGCATAATGACTTATATTTTTTCATTTAATAGTCATGTACATTAATTTATATATATTGCAGTAAAATGGTTATAATAATTATGTAATTTTTATATTCATTCAACTAAGTAAGTACCAAATTAAAGATATGAATGTATATATCGAGCCTCTTATCGATGAGTTACTAAAGTTATAGAATGGTGTCACTACGTATGACGTCTCTAGACCAATAGGACAAAGACAATTTCAATTCCATGCAATGCTTGTATGGACAATTCATGATGCCCCAGGGCTAACGCATTTTTGTGGTATGTTATAACATTCGACTACACTTTAACGATATTTAATTTTATGAAGTAGATATCATGCATGCTTTTTAAATAATCTATTAATTATATATAATTATTAAAATTGACATATTTAATCCAATTATATATGATCTTGTAGGTCTTCAAACAAAGAAAAAATTTGCATATCCAGTTTGTGGTCCAAAGATGAAATCTCGTCGTTCAACAAGTTTAGGAAAGCAGGTATTTGATGAGTATAGGCACTTCCTCCACAAAAATCATAAGTATCGAACTACTGAAAAACATATTTTCAATGGGAAAGAAGAGACTACATCAAAACCATGAAGAATATCACCTCGCCTATGGAAGTTGGAATATAATAGAATTAATCATCAAGGTTATAGATCAGATCAAATTGTTTATCTATCATATATGATATATTTGGAATTTATAATTTTTTATTGTGTTTTGTTCACGCATGTTGTAATTGGCAATGATTTTCGTTGTTAATTTGTTTAACTTATATGCTTCATAAACGTCGTCAAGGCATTAATGGTCAGCTTCCATAAGGAATGAAAATTTATCCTAGACAGTTTAGTAGTTTTCCCTACTATGAGCAGTTACAAATTGTGCATTTGTTTGATACAATTCACATCGGAAAGAATACAACAGAAACGTTATGGAAAATATTGGATAGAGGGCATAACAAAGAAAAAATTGTCAAAATTTGTAGTGACATTCAGGAAGCCGATCATGCAATGAAAAATGTCATTCAATTAAATAGCGATGAAGACCAAATTAATATAAGTGCGCGTCCTTGGTTATTAACAGAGCAGCAAAGCAATTCTATAAAACAAGTCATACGAAAAATTCAATTTCCCACAGGATTTGTTGTGAATATAAACAATATCATAACAAAGAAAGGTGAATTTGGGTCAGGGATGAAAACACATGATTGGCATACCTTCATTAAGGTAATTATTCTGGTATATTTTATATATATTTGTATGTTGCATGTACTTTTCAGTGTATTATGTTTACTAGTTTTGAAAAAATAATGAAAAGATCATTTTATAATTGTTGCAGTACGTTCTACCTCTATCTCTCCCAGACAACTTCGACAAAAATGTCAAGAAAGTTATGTATTGTCTTGGAAAATACATGAGGTAAGTAGTGATATTTGTTCAATTCGTTGTATAGATCTTATATTTTCCATTTTTTTTACTTGTTATGTAATATATTGTATATTTTTGTTAAATCTCGTTAATATATTTTTGCCTTGAATCACTTGTAGATGGTTGTCATCTAAAGAAATCCATAAAGAAGATATAAATTATTGGAAGAGAAAAATTCCTCGTCTAATGTGTGAAATGAAAAAGTGTCTACCTTTGACATTTTTCATTGCACAAGAACACTACCTCATACACCAAGTTGAGGAGATTGAATTGTGTGGACCTATACACACAAGGTCAATGTGGATGGTTAAGAGGCACTTGAAATTTTTGAAGGCTTTGGTTAGACAAAGAGAACATCCTGAGGGTTCTATGGTGGAGGGATATATGGTATACCAGACCATGGTGTACATTACTAAATATCTTCCTAAGTTCGCAACAAAGATCGATGTAGATCACATTTGGGATCCCAACTCCATTAACAAATTCAAAGGGGAGTACCTGATGGGGAAAGGTAGATTGAGGAAAGTGAGGTAATTATAAGATGTTCATTGAGATTAATTAGAATACATTTTACAATGCCTTCAATTGCTTGAAAAGAAACAACAGAGAACTAGTCCAATGAAAGAATCTTCCACACACAAATAGAAAAGTATTGGTATTCTAATACTCCAAAAAATAAGTCTTTCACTGATGGTGCCTTATTTTATCCACTAAGTTGAGATACGTTCTCCTGACTAAATGCTATCGGTGTAAGATGTGTCATCGAACGGTCCATTTTCTTTTGTTCTGATATCAATGTGTTCCTCCGATGAAATATATCGATGTACCTCATGTCGAAACCCCGAGTGAGTCTATCTATTACTTTCTTGAATAACCCATTGGTAGAAAAAAAAGAATGTGTCCCCAATATGAGCCTTTTATCTTCATTGGAGTAGTATATGAGATCCAAATTGTCACTTATTAGGCTTCTGATGGTCGGCGATTAGTATTTTATTGGGAATATTTCATGAGTTATGCCGACATGCATTTCTTGTGGTGCTACATTATCTATTTTTTCCTTTTTAATCAAAATATACAGCCCAATTTCTTCTACCGATCAATATGAATGCAATGTACCTATGTCGATATTGTATAATGTGCTTCCTCATTCACATTATTAGCTCTCAAAAATGCAGGTAAAAATACCTCAAGAGGTTTCCAAACTCTTGGTATGTTTCAAGGTAACATACAAGGCCAAATGGTTTTAGACCTTCTTCTCTTCAGGTGCTGCCAAACCTAGGTGGGTCTACCTATGTGAATGAAGTAAACTTGAACTATGTGATTCCTCCTACAACAGTCTATTCACAATGGAAATTTGAAAGTGAATAGATGTACTACTAATCTAGCATAAATTGTATAAGCAGTATCAAAGAAATATGTTCAATTAACAAATGTAAAACATTTAAAATGAAATGAAACTAAGTGATGAAATATGAAGACCAATGCTTTGTTGGGTATATGGAGTCAAGTAGAAATCAAAGACAAGTGACTTATGACTGGCAATAATTCAAACTGTTCGACACTTCTATGTTTATAACTTGTATAAACAGGCAAGGATGCAATTATCAAATTCTTCTTTAATAATCCAGAATAATATTCCTAAGTTGATGTGAATAATAAAGAGGAATTTAATCTTTAATTGAAAGACCCAATTAATTATGCCACACAGATACAACAAATGTGCACTGATATATTGAAAATATGCTTGTTATATCAATTTAAAGAAAAAAGAAATATTAAATATGGAGACAATCTGGAAATATTTTTAATTAACTTAACAAACAATTGATACCATCATAGAGCCACCGAATCAGAGATTTTCCATTAACTTCATCAAAAAATTTACACATACATCTATCTCCTTTATGATGTAAACGTTGTATCAATCCCTAATCTCCTACTTCTTTTATCTACTCATATCTTAATAACTTTTTCTTGGTCTTGGTCTCTCTTATTTATAGGAAAGGAAACAAGCTTTGAACCAAAAGACATGAATTTTGATAACAAAACTTAAATAACATGTAAAATATAATTGAAACAATTAACAACTAACACATGAGAATTTTATTAATCTCTGAGTAAAAGCCCGAGTCACCAATGACCTATGCAAAGATTTTACTTTATGATAATCATCATTGATAGTATTTAATCTTTATCTAAACCAGGGTATTTCTTTTGCCACTTGCTTAAGGTTAAATCATTCAGCCACTTGTATTCTTGTGCAGCAGTGAAGTTTGACAGGTGGCTTTTCCATCGGCTATCAAGCAAGTTTTTGGCATCTACAACAAACTTTGCATAACCATTATCCAATGTAATAATTCCATCAAGCGGAGCATGAAATTTTTCCAGATTGATACTACCATCACCCTGTATATGTGTCGAACATTGGGGAACCGTTTGATCAAATTCATTTCTCCATTCATCCAAATCCTTGAGTTGACCATCACCTTTAACGATCAAAGGGCTAAAGCTGTGTTTTATTGAATCAAATGAATTCCTTCTATTTTCTACCTTTTTCTTCATATCAATAAAATACTTATGCTCATATGTGATTCATTTTACCATTTCTTGAGTAGGTTTTAATCTTGGGGGTGCATCAAGATCTCTTTGCATGGCTTTACACAGAGTGGTTAAGATATGGTAAGTGGGCTGCCATCTTTTCTGCAATTCCTCTAAGATAGGGGAATTAGTATTTATCTGTTCCAGAGATTTTACCAAATGACTGAAGCCCTCGTGAAATCCACTTATTTTCTCTTTTAAAAATTCAACTTTGTGTTTCAGTGTTTCCTCCAAGGTACTCAAGATGTGTTGTTTGATATCATCCATATTATGACTCTTTAGTTTCTCAACCTCTTCTTTCAATTTTTGAATCTATGGATCTTCAACTAAAGCAAGTGGATGATATACAACCATTTCATTCCCCTTTACATCTATGGCTTGTTGCAATTTTTGTTTCAATCTTACATTTTCAATGAATAGCTTATTTATCTCCTGATTTGATATTTTGAGTCTTTTCTCATAGTCTATCATCTTATTTTCCATGTTTTCCACTACATCTCTTGTAAACATTGTTGAATGCGTTGTCATGGTTGATGCTTCTATGGGAGTAGTGTCCTTCATAGTTCTGACCAGAGCAGACTCTCTCATTTCTTGCACCACATCTAGAAGCCTAGGATTTCTTGTGCTTTTATGTTTCTTCCATAGGGCAAGGGTCTTGGTGGTTGGATTATATCCTGTCCCTAATACTCCTTCTAAATCAAATTCTGCAACCAATTTGGGATCATCTTGAGCTCTGATTTGATCCAACAGAAACACTTTGGAGAGATCCATTCCTGGTATAATGAGCATGTTACTTTTCAACACTAACTCCCTTGCTTCTTTAGGAGTAATATTGACATTGTCAATATTTAACTCCGCCATTGTTTTTGCCTGTGCTTCTACATGTTTCGAATCATCAACTCCAATGAGGTTAAATTTTAGTCTATCATCAAATTGTTTCATCTTCATTTTTATCCAAAAATATTTGAACTCCTTAGTATGGATAAATTCATCATCCTCCATGAATCTCAGGGAAGCAATAATTATTTCATCATCCTACATTTCATCAATAGCCTCCTCTAATATTGGTAGGAGGCTCATTTGTTTGAGATGGAGGATATGGATGAATTGGTGATGAAGGTGGTGTATGTAATGTAGAGGTTGTGGATGTTGGTGGTTGGGGTGTAGGAAGTGGGGCTTATTTCTCTTCTTGATCCGTTTTAGATAATTCATCAAATTTACCAAGGACTAATTGCATTCTTTTCAACAAATTTGGATCCTCATAAAAAACCCCTTTAACATCTTATCTTTTCCTCTCTCTTTATCCTCTCATCTCATCATCATTAACCATCATTTCCTTCTTTCAAACACATCTGCAAAATAGACCAGGTTTCTGATTACATCCTCTTCTGGATCAAATTCATGTGTTATTTCCCTCTTTGTGAGTAGGGTTCTTCTGATATTGTTGATGTGGCCTTCTAGATCACATATTCTCTCTTTCCCTTATCTAAGAGAAAAAATAGATTTTATAAATCTATACAATTCCTCCAACATATCTGATCCAATTGACAATTCTTCAAATACCGTCAAATCAAGTAGAAATGTGCCTTTTTCTAATTTTTCATGAAATCATGCTCCATCCAGAGCATTTGCCACATAAATTCTAAAAATAATACTCTACTAGGCACAAATTTGGGTAAGTATGAGGGGTGTGATCACAACCATATACCTTGATGATGGTGTGTTGTGGCATCAAAAACCAATCAACATAATTATGTGTAAAACCTTTATCTGGTTTGTATTGTAGGGGTCTCATGACATCCATTAGGGGATGTGGTAATCTTGGTGTAGGAAAACCAAGCCGAGCAATCAGTCTGATGACAAAATCATCCCTAAATACAACATAATCACTTTCATTGTATTTACTGTCCCAAATATAACACCAATTTTGTACTGGGAGCATAACTCCATTCTCATGTGTTCTCAATTTCATCCTTTTTGTCCATTTTGTTTCATTTTGAGATAGAATCAAATGAAATAATAAGGAGTACTTTCTAAATTTTATGGGGGCCTTGGCTTACCTAACCTATAATAGACCTTCATGAATGTGTTCCTCAATGAATGAAGCAAAATCAAACTCCACATTCGATTCAGGATGTTGGATAATCATGGCCATTCCCATCAACCCTGTCGACATATTCTCCTCTACATCAACTACAAGAATTTGACATAATGCATAGTAGGTATTTTTGAAATAGGTCTAAAATTCAGACACTAGAAAGGGTTCAAGTCTTGAAGAGTGAATGGGTAGGTGATGCAGGAGCATCCAGTGGTGTAAGGGCAATCCTACATCACCCAAAAATATATTTACTTTCATTTAGATTTTTGTAGATGTTTTTGCATTTTTGGATACCCTTTTTGTCAAAGAAGAATTCACAACTTTCATAACTGCTTTTCTGCTTTTTTTGCTCAACTGCTATTTTTAGCAGGTATGAATTTGAAGGCGTGAGGAGACAAAAATTTAAGGGAAGCTTCGGGATATAATAATAAACACTCTGGTGAAAGAATCAGGCGAAGATCATTCCCGGTTCAAAAGTTATTCAAGTTACAGTTTCTGCTTTTTTCCCTACAAAATTTTCGGAGCTAATTTTGAGGGACTTAAAGGCTCCGGATGGGCCCGAAAATTGGTGAAAAACGAAAGTGGCTAGCCTTTAGGCCCCACTTTTGGGCACGTCATTTTTGCAAGACCTCTCCAAAAAGGTATTATCATTGAAGATCCGACGGTTAGATCTTGAGTTAGGGCTTCCGAAAGTTTGTGCATAATTAGAATGCTATTTTTGGCTCCAAACGGAGAATGGGGCTATTTATGGGGTAGTTTCTGACTTTTGTGGGTAGTTTTTGGGAAAGAAGATCGCATGTTGTGAATAGGGGAATTTATGTAATTTGCATGTATTGCAAAACTCGAGGATTGGAGATCCTCTGCATGTAAGAATTTCATACTTTGAAAATAATAAGATTTGTTAGTTTTTCTGTGTGATTTTTTTGTGTCTCGGGTTGCACCCTCATCAAGTGGTATCAGAGTGGGTTTTTTTGAGCATGTGGACAAATCACCGATTGTGAGGCAATTCGCACCAGGACTGTGGTTGTGGGTTCAAGATATTCAAGATGCCTCCAAGACTGGCGCGTGGTAGGCGAGGTGGTGCCGGAGGTGCCAGAAATGCTGGTGGAAGAGATCCATTAGCGGCCGAGGGTTTCAGAGCCCTCCAGAGACAAATTAATGCATCGCAAAGAGAGTTAAGAAGAGGGGTAAACCCGAGAAGGGGAGAAGAAAGTGAGGATGAAGAAGAGGTAGGAGATTCAGATGTAGAAGAGGAAGAAGAAGCTATTGATCAAGATCAAATGCGGCTGATAAGGGCCATTTCGAAGATCGGAAAAAGACCTAGAGTAGAAGTTCCCAGTTTTTCCGGTAGTCTGAACTCGGAAGAGTTGATCGATTGGATCAATGAGTTGGAAGAGTATTTCGAGTATGAAGAAGTAGAGGACCCAGATCAGGTTAAGTTTGCAAAAACGAAGCTGAAGGGCCACGCCAGTATCTGGTGGAAAGAGGTCCAACTAGAAAGAAATAAGAGAGAAAAGGTGAAGATTACTAGATGGGATTGCATGGTGGAGAAACTGAAGAAGCAGTTCATGCCAATGGACTATGAGTTAGATCTATTGGAGAAATTGCAAGGGTTGAAGCAAGGAAGTAGATCTGTGAAAGAATACATAAAAGATTTTCACAAGATGATCATCAGAACGGGACATGCAGAGGCCAACAAGGAGAAGGTAGCACGTTATCTTAATGGGTTACGATCGAGCATTCAAGAGGAGTTAAGCCTGGTCAGAATGGCCACCATTGAGGATGCTTACCAATTTTCGCTGAGAGTTGAAGAGAAGTTGAACAAAAGATTTGACAGTAAGCAAAAAGGACGAGGAGGTCAAAGCGGAAGGGGTAGCGGAAGATCTTTTGGAAGCCGAAATGAGGATGAGAAGAAAAATGAAGATGTGGATACCAGTCGAAGCCAAAGGAATGATAACCTCTACCGCCCACGTGATCAAAATGGCGGTTATCAAAGAGGTAGAGGACGAGAAAGATTTGGACAAGGACCCAGAAGGAGTGGTTTCAAAGGAACTTGTTTCCGATGTGGTGAAGAAGGACATTGAGCCTATGAATGTCCACAATACCATGGAAGGACAGACAAAAGGCTAGAAGGTCGTGCAAGGGTTGCACATGTAGATGAGGAGGCTCAATCTGAGCATTCAGATGATGCTAAAAGGGGAGAAGCCCTAGTGGTTAGAAGAGCCCTGGTGACTGAAGAGAAGGAGCCAGAACAGAGGAAGAATCTGTTTCGCACAAGGTGCAAGTGTGAAGACAAATGTTGTGATGTCATTATTGATGGTGGGAGCACTGATAATCTAGTGTCAGAAGAAATGGTTACAAAGTTGAAGTTGAAGAGGGAAAGGCATCCACATCCATATCGGATTGCCTAGTTGCAGAAAGACCACAAAGTTCTAGTCAATGAGCAGTGCCTGGTGAAGTTCAAGATCGGAAGCTATCGTGATGAGGTAATCTGTGACATCATCCCCATGGATGCATGTCACATGTTGCTAGGGAGGCTGTGGTAGTTTGACAGGCGAGTTGTACATGATGGCCATGCAAACACTTATTCCCTGATGAAGGATGGAGTCCACCATAAGTTGAAACCCCTAAAGAAGGCCAAAGAAAAGGTATGCAGTAGTGCTAGAATTTGTTATGTTGATGGAAGGAAATTTTTAGAAGGCATGAAACATGAGCGTGTGTGTTATGCATTGATTCCTAAAATGGATAAGGAGGGTAGTGAGAAGGTTCCAGTAGAAGTTTCTGGGTTATTGAATGAGTTTCAGGATATTGTTTCTGATAATGTACCTGAGGGTTTACCACCAATGAGGAAGATCAGTCATCAGATTGACTTGATCCCAAGAGCCAGTTTGCCGAATACAGTAGCTCATAGAATGACTCCTACAGAAAATGAGGAGTTGAACAAACAAGTTGAGGAGTTGTTGAGAAAGGGTTTGATTCGAGAGAGTTTGAGTCCATGTGCAGTACCTGCAGTACTAGCACCAAAGAAGGATGGAGAGTGGAGGATGTGTACAGACTCTCGGGCCATAAACAAGATAATAATCAAGTATAGATTTCCCCTACCAAGGATGGATGACCTAATGGACTGTTTGAGTGGAGCTCAGTACTTCACAAAGATTGATCTAAAGAGTGGATATCACCAGATTCGGATTCGAGAGGGAGATGAATGGAAGACCGCCTTCAAGACCAAAGAGGGCCTGTACGAGTGGTTAGTCATGCCTTTTGGGCTAACCAATGCACCGAGCACATTCATGCGGCTCATGAACGAGGTACTGAAAGAGTTCCTAGGAAGCTTTGTTATTGTGTATTTAGATGATATTTTGATATTCAATAAGTCACTGGATGAGCATATAATGCATATTGGTAGAGTCTTTGAGAAGTTAAGAGAAGAGAAATTGCTGATTAATCTGAAGAAGTGTAGTTTTGTGAAGAAGGAGTTAGTGTACTTGGGGTTTGTTGTCTCGACAGAAGGTCTCAAGATGGACCCAGAGAAGGTGAAGGCTATTCTGGAATGGCCTACCCCAAGAACTGCTATTGAGGTGAGATCTTTCCATGGTTTGGCCAATTTTTACAGAAAGTTTATTAGAAACTTCAGTAGTATTTGTGCACCCCTAACTGAAACAATGAGAGGGGATAGAAAATAGTTCAAGTGGAGCACTGGAGCAGCAAGGAGTTTTGATCTATTGAAGTAAAAGGTGACAGAACAACCTGTTTTGGCTCTCCCGGATTTCAATAAGGTGTTTCAGGTGGATTGTGATGCCAGTGGTTGTGTCATTGGAGCAGTGTTAAGCCAGGAAGGTAAGCCCATTGCCTATTTCAGTGAAAATTTAAATGATGCAAAGAGAAAGTACTCTGTATATGATCAGGAATTTTATGCAATAGTTCAAGCATTAAAGAAATGGAGGCATTATTTGTTGCCGAAGGAATTTGTTATGTATGCTGATCATCAAGCATTGCAGTACCTGAGTAGTCAGCGAAAATTAAATCAGAGGCATATGAAATGGGTAGAATTTTTTCAGAGTTATACATTTGTTTTAAAACATAGGATTGGGAAGTCAAATAGGGTTGTAGATGCCTTAAGTAGGAGGCATACATTGTTGATAGAAATGCAGATTGAGGTGGTTGGGTTTAGTGAACTCAAGACATTGTATCCGAATGATCCTGATTTTGCAAACGCTTGGAAAGCTTGCAAGGAACCTATTACAGTTGACAGGACAAAGTGGTTGGATTTCATAATTCAAGAAGGCATGTTGTTCAAGGGAAGTCAATTATGTATTTCGAGGAGTTCCATGAGGGAGAACCTGATAAAAGAGAAACACAGTGGAGGAATGGCAGGACATTTTGGTCGAGATAAGACCATTTCCATTATCAGTGAGCATTATTATTGGCCTCAATTGTCACAAGATGTGAAGAAGTTTGTGCAGAGTTGCAGGGTATGTCAAATGGCTAAAGGAGTGAGTCAGAATACAGGGTTGTATCAGCCCTTACTTGTACCAGAGAGGCTGTGGGAGGATATAAGTATGGACTTTGTTCTTGGTTTTCCAAGGACACAAAGAGGGAATGATTCAGTATTTGTGGTAGTTGACAGGTTTTCGAAGATGGCACATTTCATCCCATGCCAGAAGACCCATGATGCAGTCCACATTGCTAACTTGTTCTTCAGAGAGGTGGTGAGGCTACATGGTTTTCCAAAGAGTATAGTCTCAGATCGTGACACAAAATTTGTTGGATACTTTTGGAGGACCTTGTGGAAGAAGTTGAAAACAGAGTTGAATTTTAGTTCTGCACACCATCCCCAGACTGATGGGCAGACTGAAGTTGTGAACAGGAGTTTGGGTAACCTACTGAGATGCTTGGTAGGAGATAAACCAAAGGGATGGGATTTGATCTTACCCCAAGCAGAATTCGCTTACAACAATTCTATCAATAGAAGCACTGGTTGATCACCATTCTAGATTGTGTATGGAGGTAGTCCTAGGACTGCTCCAGAATTGAGAAAGATGGACCAAGAGAAGAAGACAAGTGTTGAAGCTGAAGACTTTGTAGAACACATCAAGAATATGCATGAGAAGTTAAAAGAACACATTAACAAGATGAATATGCAGTATAAGGCTAAGGCAGATCAAAAGAGGAGGTATAAGGAGTTTCAGATTGGTGATGAAGTGATGGTCCACTTGAGGAAAGAAAGGTTTCCTGTAGGAACTTATAACAAACTGCAGATGAAGAAGTTCGGTCCTTGTAAAATTTTGAAGAGGCATGATTCAAGGAACGCATATGAGGTAGAGTTGTTGGATGGATTCAACATTTCCCCTGTGTTCAACATTGCAGATTTGATAGAATATCATGAGAGTGGCGCAGAGGAAGTACCAGCAATGGAACAGTGTGGTATTCCAGCACCTACTTCAGAAAAGGAGGAGATCGAAGAAATCTTGGATAGCCGTGTGGGAAGGAGTACCAGAAACAGACAGTATGAAGAATATTTGGTGAAGTGGAGAGGAAGGCCTGTGGAAGATTCATCCTAGTTGTCTAAGGTAGAGGTTGACCGTTTGGGTTTTCCTCAATCACCTGAGAAGTGATGGGGTCACTTTTCAAATTACCCTGGCTGTTTGATGCAGGAGCATCCAGTGGTGTAAGGGCAATCCTACATCACCCAAAAATATATTTACTTTCATTTAGATTTTTGTAGATGTTTTTTGAATTTCTGGATACCCTTTTTGTCAAAGAAGAATTCACAACTTTCAGAACTAGTTTTTTGCTTTTTTTGGTCAACTGCTATTTTTAGCAGGTATGAATTTGAAGGCGTGAGGAGACAAAAATTTAAGGGAAGCTTCAGGATATAATAATAAACACTCTGGTGAAAGAATCAGGCGAAGATCATTCCTGGTTCAAAAGCTATTCAAGTTTCAATTTTTGCTTTTTTCCCTACAAAATCTTCAGAGCTAATTTTGAGGGACTTAAAGGCTCTGGATGGGCCCGAAAATTGGTGGAAAACGAAAGTGGTTAGTCTTTAGGCCCCACTTTTTGGCACTTCATTTTCACAAGACCTTTCTGAAAAGGTATTATCATTGAAGATCTGACGGTTAGATCTTGAGTTAGGGCTTCCAGAAGTTTGTGCATAATTAGAATGTTGTTTTTGGCTCCAAAAGAAGAACGGGGCTATTTATGGGGTAGTTTCTGACTTTTGTGGGTAGTTTTTGGGAAAGAAGATCGCATGTTGCGAATAGGGGAATTTCTGTAATTTGCATGTATTGCAGAACTCGAGGATTGGAGATCCTTTGCATGTAAGAATTTCATACTTTGAAAATAATAAGATTTTTTAGTTTTTCTGTGTGATTTTTTTGTGTCTCGGGTTGCACCCTCATCAGTAGGACTTTTTTTTTTTCACCCCTTTTCATGTGTAAGGGTATTTGATCAGTTCTATAGGTCCTTTTCAACCTTCTATATTCTTGCTCCACCTTCCCTAAGTCAATTTCAATGACAGCTTGCCTGTTTAGGTCAAAACACCTAATTATAGCTTCCCTCGAGATATCTACCAGACATTGAGCATTTGGAAGTCTGACCATTTTTTATAGGGCATGATATCTATTGGCCAAGGCTCTAATTAGGTCGACATCAAAAAAAATTTACGAACAACTAATTTTCCTATGTCAAAATTCCATGGGTTTGACACTGGAACCCTTTCATCTTTGTTCCTATAAAAATACCAATATAAATTCCATCCAGACTATGGAATTATTGAGTCCCTACACCCCTGAGTTAAATCCTTAAAGACTTTCTTAGAACCCTTATGTACTGAACTAGGTAACAAGGCAAGTAATGGCGACTGCAATGAAATTCTACTAGATTTTTCTTCCTTTTTAGTTATTGCCTCTTGTTTCTTTGGCACCATTGTTTAAATTTCAGTGAATGATAAGTAGACTTACTCAAAATTTTGCTCCCTCTGCAGAATTCTTCCACTGTCGTACTTTGAGATCGCTTGTATTCAGCTTCTGCTAGCACGAGCACACAAATTCTCAATTTACCTTGTTAAATTTTGATATCATACCACATTAATTTCATATCTTAAGTTCTTCATCATTTGAATCTTTCATACTGAGCTGAATTTCATAGTTCGATGTTGATTGATGTGACTTCCCTTCATTTAATGCTCCAACGACATATTACCGCACTACCACATGAAATTTTTCATCCTCCCATGGTATAGCAGTTCCTCCTTATCTCTATTCTTATTTCACCGCTCTATTGCGGGCTCCATTTCAACCCTCTACGGTATGGCAGTGCATTATTACCTCTATTCTTAGCTTACCGCTCTATCACAGGCTTCATTTCAACCCCTCGCGGTATAGCAGTTCCCTCTATTAGTATTAACCATGACCCCTCTCTACTGCGGTGAGCAAGACAACAACCTTCCACGGTATAGCGATGAATAGTGTATTACTTCCTTTACCCACCATGCTACCATGAGTTGCTTTATTGTAGGTTGCAGTAAGGTGGTAAAAGGCAATTTTGACCTTGTGGATAGTAAAAAAATGATTTTTAAGGATAGTTTTTTGATTTGATATGAAAGGACCATCAAAATATTGAATGAAAATTCTAGTTCTAACACACGTAGGACATTCCTACAAATTTTTAATTGGTGAAGCTTGCTAGTTGTTGTGTCGATATATTGTATCCTGCCAATATAAACATAAAACATGATTGGGGTGACATAGATGTTGCTTGGCCAATATGTTATATCTCTTCAATTTGAAATGTGTGAACAAAGGGTCTTGGATACATATAGTTCAGAGGTTTCTTACGAAATATAATAAGATCATTGGTAGTGGGATGTTAGGTTTTTAGGTACATCAGTTATAAATTAAGGTCATATACCGTGGTAATTAACTAATTATACATCGTTTTTGAATTTCATTTTTTTTTAATAGTTGGTCGAGAGTGGGATACACTTCATTTGTACATCGCAAACAATCTTGATTGGATGACGATATGGATTGAACGATGTCAACAATCTGGTCATGCATTAACCTGAGAAGGTGTGGCTTCATTGGTTAAAGAAGCTCATCGTAATGGAGGTTCAATGTTACACCAAGGGAAATTGATTTAGCATATGGTTTAAGAGATAAACAGGTACATATAAATATATTAATCACCCATATTATTTAATTATTTTTAATTATATTGATGTATATATATGTTAATTTTTTTTCTTTGCATACATTCGGCCAAGAATAAATATGTTTATCAATTGACAATGCAATAATTTTTACATGTTTGACATATTGCAGGTGAAACACCACAAGGCTATGTGGTGCAATGGTCATAAATTTTGAATCGAAAATTTGGATGACACGAAGAAAATTTGTGATTCTGGAATAACTACAGTCTTTCAAGTGACTACTGTTTCATCTAGAAGCGACATACATCCAAAAGTCTCAAAAAATTGATACTAAGGGATTTTGGATGATATACTTGAGTGTGACTTTAAGTCCTTCAAATTAGTTTTGTTAGTCTTCCAATGGTACATGCTATGATTGAATGAAAATGATCTCGAGAGAACTGTTATTGAACATGATAATGGATTTACCATGGTTAATACAAGGTTGATCGAGCGAGATGGAAATGAGCCCTATGTTCTTCCAAGCCAATGTGAGTAGGTATTTTACTAGAGGTTCCTGGTAAACCGGGTTGGTCATTTGTTGTTAGACATTATCCAAGAGGAAGGCCAGTAAAGTATAATGTGGTGGAAGAAGAAGATACCAAAGAACTAGAAGATGATGTAGATGATGATTAGGATCAAAAATTAGTTGATGATGTTCCTGACAAAGATGTTGAAGAAGAGGAACAAGATCATGATGATGTAGGAGTTAATGTTCATGAAGATGATATTTGTGTGGATGATGACATTATCGAAACTGATATCAATGACGATGATGATGATATGACCAATCCTTATAATTTTGAATCTAGATTGGATGATATAGACAAAGAGTTGGATGAAGAAGAAGATCAATGACATTGAAATGTATGAGTTATGCGATTGTATTATCTATTTGATATTGATTTCTTGATATAATTGTATTTGACTTATATGGTTACATAATTAATTCATGATGTTTTTAATTTTTATGTCATTAGATAATTAATTCATGATGTTACAACTATTGTAGCTCTCCTAGAAATTTCCTTATGATCAAATCCTAATTAATCTATGACTATTTATGATTATATATTATTTGATCGTATCTTTGGTTACTTCATTCCCAAAAAAATAGTGTTTCCTCATGTTGACCCCGCATAGTGACATGTGAATGGGGCCAACGTTGACGTTTTTTCAATTTGTGCTTGTATGGAGTGAAAATTGACATGGTTAGCCTAGATGCATGCATTGAAAATATGGGAGGGTTTTGAGACTCAAACATGAGGTCATGCATGTTATAAAAGTGTAAAGTAATCCTACTTATAGCGAAAGTTCACATGATAAGCTAACCAATGGCACTATATTGGAGGATAAACCCACCTATGGAATTAATTTAAGAGGTAAGGGATGCCTCTTAGTGGAATTTTGAGTCTTGGATTAATCCATAGTGCTAAAATTAGTTCTAGTGTTCTTCCCTTGGTGTTATATTTATCTTTACAATTTCCCATACTTAACCATTTCATCATCCCTTTTCCCAAGCTATTTGTATCATAATATAAACTTGGTCCAATCTCACATTAGCCGCTTAGGTAATTATCCATTTCCTCCAAGTTAAATGGAACCTTTTGTACCAATGCATATACGTTTTCCTACCATAATGGATCAAGACTTGACATCACCTTAACAATCTTCTTTATGTCATAGAATATCTTTGAAGTGCCTTTGGCATGCTTTAGATGTGTCAATATTAACTAGATTGAATATATTGATTTTAAAGTCTCTTAACACATTCCATGACAAGAAAATGAATAATTTAGATTAAGGAGTACTTTCCTAAACCATTCCTTCATATTCAACAATCCCTTCTCACACCCACATCATAATTTATATCCATGTTAGTTGTAATGAGTGTTTTAAACCAACAATCAATGAATAATAGGATAGAAGAAAACTTGTTATGCACAAGGATAAGAATCAAAGAGATTGAAAGAATTGATTCACTAGATATGCTCCCCATTACTGTAATAGACCAATGTAAAAAAACAAGTCATAACAAGAATGGGACCCAAAAAAACTAGGAAAATAAACCTTGTAGGCTACATTAATAAGACATTGATTGCAAGCATTTCTTCCATGATGTTTAAATGACAAAATATTAGATAGCTCAATCTTTAGTCAAGTAGTATTTTAATCACTGATTCTTAGACATCCATCATGATTAAACATCACATATCATAAGCCTTTTTAACAATCACTAGGACTGTAGATAATATTCCATCATGTCATAGGAAAAAAATCATCAAAATTTATAAAGAAAGAGAAAACCAACTATATAAGCTCAGCAAGCCACCATACACAAATTATATTTTTTAGAAAATAAAATAAACTATTTGTTGACATATCATATATATTTTTTATATAAACTATATGTTGACATAACATATATATAAACTATTTATTTTGAATTTTTGCCCTGCACATGTAGGAGCACAACATAGCATACTGCACTGAGACCCTAACTGGAGAGTTGCACTGAGAACCACTACATCTAGCCCTTGAGTGGAGAGTTGTGACACTTCACTGGATGAGTGTTGCAAGGCCATTGAGTTGAGGAGGAAGACTAGGAACTATTTGGCAGGAGGAAAGCCAGAGTGAGAGGTGAGGGCACTCAAAAAGGGAAAATTAACCAAGGGACGATGACTGTTACTGATTTTTCCCCCACATGTAGAAATCTTGTTGCAAGTACAGTGATTTAGACTCTATTTTTTCCCATTGAGGTGTTGCATGCTATATTTTGGTCAATTCGAGCCAATTTCCCATTGACAAACCCAAATACTACCTAGTACTGGTGTCTGGTTAGTTTGAACAACCAAGCTTTGAGATGTTCAATCAGCTGGCTGGCCATTTTTGGCCTGTGAACTACAGTTTTTGTATTTTTCTTAGCATATTTTTTCTAATATAAGATTGAAATTAATTCCCGTCACATAACAACACACGAAGTTCACTAGGGTTCAAATTTCCTAACTTCGATGAAATAAATTTGCATATTGAGTTCCACAAATGATCAAAGGGACTAAAAACAATACATGGTCTGTGAGTGCAATGAAAAATGCCTAGTGCCTGTCCATAAGAGAACATATAAAAGTACAAGAGATGAGAAAAAGACAAGGAGCCATTAAAAACTTCTAAATATTTCACTGACTCAACCAAAACTCCAAAAGAACAGTACAAATGCCAACACTAGGGAAAGCCCAAAAGAGAACACTAATGAAAGTGGACTTCTTTTTTTCAAGTTCTAGAAGAGTATAAATGGTTTGAAGATGTTTTCGGTGTCTAGAAAATGGTGAAGGGATGCTGGATAGGGAGGAACCCAATTAGCCTCTTTAACTAGATTCTTAAGAAATTAAAAAAATCCGATACATTTTGGGGTTCTTCTGAGTAGGGCCCATCTTTTATTATTTTATTTGGGGGACCCAAAAAACCTTAGGGGTGGAAACCTATGGAGCTTAATCATTAAAGGCAAGGGGTCTGTCCATTTAGAAATAGACTGAAAGGATGGTTGCAAGAGAGGCTATTTCACATCAAAGGTGGTCCAAAAAAATTCATATACTAACTAATCGTTAACGAGACTACCTCAAAGGGACTATTGTCTTCGAGGAAGGTGGTCCAAAATATTTCATAGATAAGTACAAAAAGTAATAGCAACCTTCCACCAACTAACCCAATCAACCTCCAAGAAACAAGACAATGACTCCTCTAGATGTTCCCAAAACCAAAGGATTCAATACACAAGTTTGGTGACCCTACAAACCATTCCCATGCTTACCAAGTGATCTCTGATCATCAGACCCTTAGAAGGTTTATTGATACATTCACAACTATTGTTACCTCCACATGCATTTGACTAGTAGTGATAACTTTGGTTTTTAATCCTCCAACCCCATACCTTGGGATCACATCACCATGAAAGAACTTCATCCAACATCCTTATGAGTACAAGTACCACCAAATAGGTATTTCTCAGATCTGTCTTCCTTGAGCGAGGGAAATTCAGGAAGAGAAGAGGAAAGCGAGACATGTAGTAGGTCTAAAAGAGGGATATCAACTAGAGGTGAAAAGATTAGAATCAAATTTTGTAAACACATGAAATTTATTCTTGTTGAAGGGGGTCATGTTCTTATGATGATGAGAGCATTGGAAACATTGAGATGACCTTGAGGTACAAACATCTACGGAAACAATGGGTACCCAAGGAACTTCCTCCAATAAACACTGATTTTTGTGTCAATGAGAGGATATATCACATAGCACCATTTTCATTACATGGTTTGGGCCTATTTTGCATGGACAACATAAAGGTCTATTGCAAAAAAATTACTGAATTGTTGGAATATGTCAGACCCTGTTACAGTTACAAAGATTAGATGTAGCAGGTTCGATATACACGAAGTATGCATAGGTATGCATTGTCAGCAAATTATATATAGATAAAAGATAAGGATCAAAATAAATGAGTGGCTATGTACATTGATGAAAGGCCAAAAGCATTAGGGAATATTTTAGGGTTTATAAACAGTACATGACCTGGGTCAAAAAATAAGCAACCCAATTGCATATTCGAGGCACGTAAGGGAAACCATGTACTCCTATGTGCGATAAAATCAATAACTGCAGGGGAAGAGTTGTTAATCGATTACAATTTGAATCGCATAGATACAAAAATGCTTACTATGGGGGTGGTACGTACTATATACCATTTTACCCAACCTCCAATTAATAACTCCAATATACCATTTTATTATTATGTTTTTTTTCATAAGTCTATTGGTTTCATTTCGGTAATTTGTTTTAAATTTAATTTTTGTCACAATGGGACATTGATCATAAGGGGAAGGCTTCAACCCAAAGCACAGATCACGATGCATCTTTAGGCACTTCTACTTGACAGTTTTACCTCATTGTAATTGTACAAATTAGATACGAGCAAAATGCATTATTATTATGTTTTTTTCATAAGTTTATTGGGTTAATTTCGATAATGTTTTTTATATTCTTGTCATAGTCGGATGATTGGGGAATGCACCAGTAGTAGAGGAGAGCATCCATAGGGAGGTGCAATCACTATTATGCAATGATAACATTGCATATTCTACAAACCCTCTGGATATGATAAGGAAGACCCAAAAAAAAATAATGAATAAATCCTTTAGTTTTTAGTCATAGTGCCTCAAATAGATGAGATAAGAGAAAGGGTTAAAATATTGACTGGGAGAGCACAAAACTTGCAAGTAAGTTTTCATGAGATCTTTAATTATAACATAAGTTCATTCATGGTTTTATATTTTGTACTCTTTTATGTCATGAACTAAAATATGTGTTGTTTTTACAAGATTTTTGCATCCTCATGATGTTGTTGGCCATGATCAAGGTACTGAGGGTGCTACCTGAGGAATAGAGGTTGGTACAAGTGTCGATCTTGATCTTCCTATGCATACCTCACATCATCTGATCCCATCATCTGTGCCTATATTGTCGACTGAAATGTCGGCAACACATAACATGCAGGCATCGGGTAGTGCACCCTCTGACAACGAACACATGTCAGAACATGCGTCAGGACATGTACCTGGGGATGCAAAGGCCACTAGTACTAGTGATGTTTTAGCAACATTTCCTGGATCTTCCTGTATTAATATTACGGGAACATTTTCGATCGCATTTGTGGTGACTGAGAATTTCATTCCCATAAAGATAGAGAAGGTCCCAGGTAAATCTTTGGGCCCACCATACATACACGGTGGAATGCCCAAAATCAATATTTAAAAGATGACCTCGTTAACCATTTAGTTGTGTTGTTTGGTAATAACACATTCAACCGAACCAAGGTCCTTAAGAAATTTGGTACCTATCTAAAGTATGTGAGGGACCAATATAGGTCACATTTAGAGAAGAACAAAAAGTACGAGCGTGCCCCCATGATTCCAGAGAGGGAGTGGAAGGACCTAGTGTCGGATGGAAAGGAGAAGGTTGGAAAGAAAAAAGGAAAGACACACTGGGCCAAGGAAGGTATGTGATACTATCAACAATGTAATTATATACTGATTACTCTTTCTTTTTACATAATCTAACGTATTTCAATTTTTTCATAGGTTGCCCAACACATCGAAGGCAACAAAGACAAGACTAGAAAAACACGAGCAACACAAACTTGGCTCTGGTGGTTATATGAAATTAGCCGTACGAATTATAAGTATCAATAAATGAAATATTGCATCCAAATAATAAATTAAAAATAATTTTGGTTTCATCACACCATAGAAGAAAAATTCATGATCTTATTCAAAAATGTAGGGCTCTGAATTCAACAGGGTTCCCACAGAAGAGGACCTAAATATTTCCTTCCAGCAAGGTTATGGAGTCGTGGTTGAATGCCTAAGACTCTTGATTGGGAAAACACAAGCTTCCACTACATTTGACATGCAGGTAAATAAAATCAAGGAAGTTTATTTAAAATCGAATACTTGTGCAATCTATTCAATATTAATTTCCGCCATAAAGTAATTATGTGCCTATTTGCTTTAAACATGCAAGCAATGATAATACCACACATGGCATTGGAATGTAGCTTGGTGAGGGTGGAGCACAACCTGCAGATGAAGGTCATGGTGTGCATCCCGGTACTGGATGTATTCATGTGTATTCATGTGCTATACAAAACACAGTATGGATTAATACAATTAAACATCTTTAATTGCAATTGGTGTATTAATTAATGTAACATTTCATGTTTCAACTTTAGAGCATGTAGAGCATGATCAACATGTTGAGCATGATCAAGCTAGTAAAGATCAAGAACATGATGTGGCCCCATCAAGTAAAGAGGACCACTCTAATGTTCTTTTAAACATATTTAATTGCAATTGGTGTATTAATTAATGTAACCTTTCGTGTTTCAACTCCAGAGGATTTAGAGGGTGTTCAACATGTTGAGCATGAGGCTATAAGACAAGATCAGGAACATGATGTGGCCCCATTAGGTAAAGAGCACCACTAGATAATGCTCTTTTAATTAATGAAATACTTGTAACATTAATAATAAAACATATCAATTTAACATTTCTTTGTTATTGCAGTAGACCCCCCTTTGCATCGGCCTCCACGTCGTGAGTACACGAGTAGGCATACATTAAGATCACGAGAAGAAGGCAGAACAACTGAAGGGGGGAAAAATGATTTAGAAAATGATACTCCACTTATTTTTTTAGCTACAACAAAGAAACAAAAAAAAGTGACTGTAATCATATTATGACAACCATATTTTTGATAATATGTAAAAACTGAAAGAATGAATGTTATATGTTATTAATGGATGAATAAATGCATGTTATATGTTATTAATGGATGAATGAATGAATTTTATATGTTATATGTTACCAATCAGCTACTTGTGACAAGGTTTTTTTTTCTTCTATCTCGCCTTTTGTTTGTAAGAAAGGAGATTCAACTCTGGGTTTGTGAATTGGGATTTTTATCTATGCATGCAAATAAATTGTCAGGCTTTAATGAGACACATATATGGAGAGTGTATGAAATCAAAGGCTACATGGTTTTTACCTTTCAAACTTCTAATACACTGTCAAATGATAATTGTTAATGTTCCAGTTCTTTGAGGGAAGATGTTTGAATAAATAATTTTAAAAAAAAATTGTAGGGTTTCGTCGCCATTTAGATGAACATAGCCCGATGAACCACGAAAATTTGCAATGAGGTTGTTGTACACATGATGTAGTTTTTGTCATAATTCCAACGACAGTTTGCTCCACCTCATCGGAAAATGGAGGAATGTTTGGTGTTTTTTCGACGATTTCAAATGGGTGTTCTCCAATGTTTTGTGATTTTTTGTGTCGATAGATGGATGAAGTTACGTTGATTGTGCGATGGACACTGCTAAAATTTTATGTGGCACTGACTGACGATGTTGGGTCATAGTTTCAACCTAGAAAAATTTGTCTTTAAAGCAACGAAAATCCAACGACGAAATTTAAATTAGTGTTGTGTCAGTAAGTCGACAATATTTTGTCGATATGTCACGAAACATTCATCAGAATTTGTAGTCAAATATAGTAGTGAAATTTCCTTTAGATGCAAGGATTCAAAGAACATCAACCATGTGGTACAAATGATTAAATCCCAAAAATGATCTGTAGCAATGAAAGAGTCTGAAAAGGCAGAGAGAGCTACATTGGTGACTCAAGAGAAACTCCAGCTTTTAAAAAAAAAGCCAATGGGTATGTGCAGGATCATGATGGGCCAAAAAGTAGCGATATCTAGTGATATAATGGCCCATGTGACTGACGATATTTTTTTAACCCAAAATTGATGAAACAAAAAGGGTTTTTAAAGGAGATTCTTAGCTTTCGACCAATATAAATTATGCTTTACTTTGAATTTAATAAATAATATTTATTTATTTTCTATTTGAATTACGACTAAAGTCCTGATTGATAGGCCGATTGAAAAACATCTATAGATTTCAAATAGTATCACATTTTTTGAATCTGAAACATGTGTCACATTCTATGTTTTGCATACTATAGGATTTAAAAAAAAATGAACTTCATGAAGTTTGACCAAGTTAAGGTGGTTAGACATACGAGTTTTTTATATTTTTTTAAATTTGTAATAAACAAATTCATAATTAATTATTTACTTGGAAAAAAATTACAAAAAAATATGCATCACATCGGGACATGAGTCCCCTACTTATATCTAAAATATTATAAAAAAATATTATCATTTTATTGTGGTTAGGGTGGTCAGACAGACGCCTACTTCTTCTTTTTTCCTTGAAATTTAAGTAAATTACTGCATTGAAATTTCAAATTTTCACCAAATAGATTTTTTTTATTTTAAAATAAACCTAGTAGTTTATAAACTACATTAAATTTTCTATAGATTCTATTCTTACATATTTTTGAAATAATATAGATAACTTATTCAAATTTTTACGTGAAGTTGCGTAACTTTGATTTTTTGAATTTTATTGCCACTTAAGGGCCTATTTTTTCCATGATGATCCTACACATACCCCAATTAGGTTGGAAGATGTGTGGGTCAGGCTAGCATTTGGTGGAAGAGGATGAAAGATGACTGGAACTCTGGAGGCCCACCATAATGGATTTCAGTATTCAACCAAGAGAGCGGAAGAGAGAGTTGATATCACATATCAAAACATTAAGCATGCATTCTTCCAACCAATGGAGAAGGAGATGATTAATTTGCTTCATTTTCATTTGCATAACCATATCATGGTGTGGGAACCAAGAAGACCAAGGGTGTCCAGTTTTATGTGGAGGTAATGGATGTGGTCCATACTTTAGGAGGGGCAAGAAGGTCAATGTATGATCTTGATGAAATTGAGGAAGAACAACAAGAGAGAGACAAGAAAAATAAAATCAATACAAAATTTCAAGGATTTTTCAAGCGAGTAAGAGAGCTATGGGAGCAGCCCCATCTAAAATATTTTGAACTAGAGTTTGATATACCATTTAGAGAGCTTGGTTTTCATTGGAGTTCCTTTCAAAGCCTTTACTTCTATTTTTTCTACGGTAAATTGTTTGGTAGAGTTGGTGGAATTACCTTTCTTAGTAATCACTATTAGTGAGATTGAGATTGTTAACCTTGAGAGAGTAGGACTTGGGCAAAGGAATTTGATATGGCTATTGTTTTCAAATACTTCAAGTGGGATGTACTCTGCATTGACGTCATTCCTCAATCTTCACTTGATAACATCAAGGAATGGCTAAAATTCATGGATATAAAGTATTATGAAAGCAGAATGAACTTGAACTAGCAACCAATTTTGAAGAGTATTATTGATGATCCCGATAAATTTATTGAAGATGGTGGTTGGGAATTTTTAAATATGGAAGCTAGTGATTCTGATTGTGATAATTCAGAAGAGTCAGATCAAGGATATGACCCCTCTAATGTAGAAGAGGAATTAGAATCAGATTTCATGTAGCCACCATCAAGAGTGTTACAATCCAACAAGATGGAGGGAATTCTTATATAAGGATTATTTTTAATGTTACAGGTATCGGCTTCAATGCCAACTACAATGACAACATTGAAATTCCCTAGCAATATTTATGTTAAGGAAATTTCCTTTAGATGCAAGGATTCAAAGCACATAAACCATGTGGAACAAATGATTAAATCCTAGAGATGATATGTAGCAATGAAAGAATCTGAAAAGGCAGAGAGAGCTACACTGGTGACTCAAGAGAAACTTCAACTTTAAAAAAAAAAGCCAATTAGGCTGGCAGACGTTTAGATTAGGCCAGCATTTGGTGGAACGGGATGAAAGATGACTGGAACTATGGAGGCCCACCATAATGGATTTTGGTATTCAACCATGAGAGAAGAAGAGAGAGCTGATATCATGTATCAAAAAATTAAGCATGTATTCTTCCATCCAGTAGTGAAGGAGATGATTACTTTGCTTCATTTTCATCTGCATAACCATATCATGGCGTGGGAACCAAGAAGACCAAGGATGTCCAATTTTATGTGGAGTTAATGGATGTGGTCCAAAATTTAGGAGGGGAGATCCTAGTGTCTGCCAAGAGGCATAAAGTTAGATGAATTAAGTTCACCTACATGTCTACCAAGAGGCATAAAGTTAGATGAATTAAGTTCACCTACATGTCTGCCAAAGTTTACTTCCAATTTTTATGACTATTTTTCTTGACTGTCAGAGTTTACTTACAAATTTGAAATTTCTTTCTGGTCATTTTGATGACGATATATTTAGCCAATGTGTAAGCACCTTTTGGTTGTATCACAAGCATATTTGCATTGCAATAATTATGATTATCTATGGTCTACAGCTCTATCGTATCACTTATTGGATTTTCTATTTCAATGTTTTCTATGGCCTTATTTGTTTGAGGTAGCACCTGACAATCCTACCTCCTTTCCTTAGCTGGGAAGTGGATTTGAATTTGGAAATATTGCACTTTAAAACTAGCTATGGTTTAAGGAGAGCTATTCTAGCTTTGTTGTTGACACCCTCAATCTTCAACAAGGACTTAGATGCATGGACTGAAATGCAAGCTTTCAAACTTAGATTTTGATTGATTATGGTTTTCACAGGTAGTTGTCTTTACATGACTATTTTGGATTGTAAATATGTGTAATAGTGATTGCATCCTTATCAAGTTTGTCTACCCTTATTCAGAATGCCTTGGTCTTTGGACTCGATACAAAGTTGTGCATTGTTATTCCATATTTGTAACATGTAGGACATTTAAGGTGTACAACAAATAGAAATTCAGTACTGTCATCCAAGGAAAACTTACATATGGTGTATCAAGAACAACAAAAAATGCATTTATTAGGTTTAATCCTTTCTTCCCCACGTTGTTGATATTTTCCCCAAAACATATTTTTTTATTATTTCAACGCATCTCAAAATTCAATGTATTGATTAAAATTTGTTATGCATTTCAACTATTTATGCAAATGATTCATATATGTTAAATCGATCAGTGTTGTTACTTTGGTAGTTTGACTTCTATGACAAGAAACCATTAGGCCATTGCATGTGGGAACACATTTGCGTTTTTAGTTAGCTTTTTTGGATAGCTCTACTGGGTGTTGAGGACATTCCATTTATCTTTTGAATGTTAAGAATTCGGAGTTTCAAGGATTTGTCAAGCAAGTAAGAGAGCTATGGGAGTAGCCTCATCTAAAATATTTTGAACTAGAATTTGATATACCATTTGGAGAGCTTGATTTTCATGAAGTTCCTTTCAAAGACTCTGTTTTTATTGTTCCTACAGTAAATTGCTTAGTAGAGTTGGTGGAATTACCTTTCTTAGTAATTGCTATTAGTGAGATTGAAAATTGTTAACCTTGAGAGAGTAGGACTTGGGCAAAAGGAATTTGATATGGCTATTGTTTTCAAATACTTCAAGTGGTATGTACTCTGCATGTACACCATTCCTCAATCTTCGCTTGATGGCATCAAGGAATGGCTGAACTCCATGGATATAAAGTATAATGAAAGAAGAATGAACTTGAATTGGTGGCCAATTTTGAAGACTATTATGATGATCCAGATAAATTTATTGAAGATGGTGGTTGGGAATTTTTGAATATGGAAGCTAGTGATTCTGATTCTGATAATTCAGAAGAGTCAAATCAAGGATACAAACCCTCTGATGTATAAGAGGAATCATAATCAGATGAGGAAGGTTCAGAAGATGAATCTCTTGTGGAGTCAAAGGACGAAGAAGAAGATGATTCTGAAGAGGAGGAAGGTAAAACATGGGATGAATTAGAATTCGAAGCCAGAAATGTAGATAAGGAAAAAGGAGACGAGTTTCACAGTGAAGAGGAAAGGTGACAACGAAAGGTAAAATCTATAGGGAAGTCTCGGGCACTTGATATTAGAGATTCAAGAGGAATGTCTACTAAGAGGCTTAAAGTCAAATGATTTGAATTCATCTACATCCTTCTACTATTTATTCATGTGCATAAATGGTCATCTTGTAATCATAAGATTTGAGCTCTATTTACTCATCTTATGCATCAATAAACAACTCAACATAAGAGATGTAAATTGACATATTAACACAACAATATCCAACTAAGTTATTGAAACTCAACTATTGATACCTTGTTCTCCATCTAGATTACAAAATCGTTCAACTTTTTGTTTTGTAACATATTCTTTTCAAATTGCTTTGGATGGCGGCCATATTTCTCCTCCTGTCAAAACATGGAACATGGACTAGTTAAACTAATTAATATGCAATCATTTACTTTTTCAAAGGAAATAAAAAAAACATATCATTTAACATATTAAATATACTTACAAATGTACAGATCAAGGCCTGTAAACCTTTATGGCCACTGCGATGCGTGGCACGAAGTTTCTCAAGCCTAGCCTTGGAGGCCTTGTCTTGAAACATATACTAATTCAATTTAACTATGTACAAATAAAATTTAAATATCGTTTAATAAATTTGATATAATCTTATGAGAAAATTCAAATACCTACATACTCTCCTCACCAGAATTCCTCCATGCATTGGACTTATGTGGTGACATGTGTGTCTTCCTTTTGTCCTTGGAAGTGTTGTGGTGAATTCCGCAAGTCTTCTACCAATGGTGTGTGGTAGTACGGTGACCACCGCTGTCCCACAACTCCTTCATCATCTCAGTGTGGTAGAGAGGTTTTTACCATGGTCCCGCAAGTTGCTTATTCCTTCTCGGCAGTAGTGCGGTGAAATCTTCTATGAGAACATTTTTATTCATAGAGGAGGCCATGGAGAGAGGACGTGGACGGTGTATAAATACTAAATCGTTGAGAGGAAAGTGGGTGGACATTGTAGCAGACAATAATGTTAGTGACCAAGACTTCTAAATTTTCAAAATTATTTGCAATCCATGTTTTTTAAAAGGATGATTCTTATGGCCTAAAATTTGAAATGCTTCGGTAATATTATGTTGTACTTGGACAATTGAAAACCTATTTTATTCTCCTACCAAGCTTTTATATTTTCCATTATAATTCTAGACCAAACAACATTTGTGAGGATGGCCTTTTACACCAATCTTAATTTGTATGAAGTTCACAAACCTGTTGTCAAGTAGTAAATTCCTTTCATAGACATGAAATGTAAAGGCTTCATTTAATAAAAGATAAGTAGACTCTTTCTAAGGGTAATCTACATGCAAAAAGTAAAAAGCACATAAAAAATAAATTGTATAGTAGAGAATCATATTCAATCAGTTATGTCTTATTTCGCTTGCACACTTATCTAAAAGACATAGGGTATTCACCATACATTTCCCTTGAAAAAGAAAACATTTGCTTTCATTTATTTTTACTGTATATATCAGAAGTGAAATTGTTGTTATATAATGATGCACTGAGAAAATAATATATACAAAAAAATGCAAAGAAAATGTTTGAAATTTAACATGCAACCTACTGTATTTTTTCTTATCGATGATAATATTTTATTTTATTAATAATAATGTAGAATTTACATCAACTTCAAAAATTAAGTCCATCCAGTAGCTTCTAAAATATGTTTGTTTAACTAGCACAGTTCCCAACCAAAAGAAAAACTACTGAATCCGCTTGTAAACAACCCTATCTACTATTACCCATACCCCATACTGTTTACATTTTCAAATAAAAAACAGGGCTTAACCCCAAAAAACGTACAACAAAAACTAAGATATAAATTGTATTTTAACCAAAATTGCGCTTCAGTTTAAGCGGAAGTGCCAGATGTGCTACCCAGTTGCATTGGGCATATTTCCTTGATTGGCTTCATCTTATTCCTTGGGTACAAACCTTTCTTCTCTTGTAGCTCCTCTCTAGTGACATCTTTGAGTCCCTCAATGACCATCTCAACCTCCATTATTTCTACACAAAGTTTTAGGACTTTCCATCCTAGCTCCGCTCCTCTTGTCCACATAGCTTTGGTGATTCCTTCTAGCCACCTAATGAAGGGATGGTTTATCTCTGCTACTTCAAGGTCCACATGATCTTCCATGCCTTCACTCACATCAAAGCCTTCTTCTGGTATAGCCCATTCTAGGATACTTTCCATATTCACTAAGAAATCCTTGACCAACGCCTTCATTACTTTCCTCACTTCCTCCACTGACTCTCCTAAGTCCATCTCCCATGCCATGATCAATGAGTAAGTATCCATATTAGTACGATATCTCTGCTTCAAATCTTCGAGGCCATTACCCAAGATTTTTTGCATAGATTACACCACCTTCACATCCTTGGAGAGGAACAATCGTCTCAGCCTCTTCACAGTTTCTTTTCCAACAAAAGGGTCCAATTTTATCCTCAAATGTATAGTGAAATTGGCCTCCATTTCTTCTCTAGTACGCTAGCTTCCAAACTACCTCACACCGCATACCTGTTACATTCCTTGCCACTGCAAACCGAGAAGCATCGGATGAAATATCTTGTGTGTCTTTAAAACACATCCTATTGTCAACCGTCACCATGAATGTCGAATGTATGCCCAACGCCGAAAAAAATACCTTCATCAATGCTTCAAGTCCTGCAGGAATTTAAAACGCATTCCTCTACTTGCTAGTGTTAACTCCTTCCTTCATTAATTACAATGGATAAATTTCCTCCATAGGAATTCCACTAAAATCTTCTATTCTTATTTCGTCCATTTTTGCAAAAGATAGAGCCCATTTCAATAGGGTATCTTCTTCCGTGTTCCTAGTTCTCCTAACATGACTAACTTTAAAGTCCTCAGAAAAAGATAATTCTTCAATAATTTTATTAATCGCACCCTCCAAATGCCAAGCATCAATTCCTCCTTTTATTATTGCTTGAATTACTTGGATGAATTGTTGGCAGAAAAAATTAGGATTACTTGGATGCTTCTTCCATTCATTTTGTATCAACATATGTTCGTGAAGATATAAAATTTAATAGCTCAATTAGGTAGAGCTTTTGTGATTTTCAAATGAAGAGTAAGGTACATTTTTATTTCTGCTACATTACATTCATGTGCATAAACAAGATCACAAGATTACATTACTAGATTGCACTTATGCAGATGCATATAATATAGGAAATATTACACAATCCTTTCAAAAATTTAGTCTTTATTGATAATTTAAATGTATGTTGTTCCACACAAGCCGTGGAACTGACTATTTGAATGCATATAATAAAAAAACCCTACATTTATAGATATAAAAAAGAAAAATGCACATAAAGAGAAAGGGGACCCATCATTGCCTCAATGAGGAATCCCGGTTTCTTTGTTCTACATCATCTTTAGTCTTCCCACTTGTCTAAACCTCCAAGTTGATGTCTTCCTTGTTGCTCCTAGGTTCCGTGCATTTGAGTGAGAAGAGTGTTATTAGAGCAATGAAGGATCACCAGTCAAAATATGTGCATACATCTATAAACAAATAATGTGTTCATCATGTGCATTCAAATAACTTGCATACCATAGATGTCCAAGAAAACAAGAAAGTTATCAAACATATCTATCATATGCCCAGTTTTATCTAACATGTTTTCTCATTGTGCATGTATAGATAAAATTAGGTTGTTGTTTTATTTATCTGGTTACAGCATTTGGGGTGAAATGTGGCTCCCACAAGGGTTGAGCCCAACCTGTTTCCCTATTTTTTCATTTGGGAAGGATAATCACAAGTAAACCATCCATGAAGCATTAAAGATCAATCTTTGCAAGGATAGTGGAGTATGTTGGTAAGGGGTAATCTCCTTATTGATAAAGATTTATCCTTATTAATAAGAACATTTCACTATCAACATAGCCACGATTCTAACAAAACTAATCATCAAGGATTACAAGATAGTTTTCATTAACAGTCTGGTTAAAAGTAAGCAGCCCCAAGCATCATAACAATCACAAGAATTGAACATGAGGGGTAGTCACGTAGATTAAAATCTTACACAATAGTCATCACTTGCAAAGATAGAGACAACGTGTTTCCACATAACAAATTAAATCGAATGCATGAAAGGTATAATGATGAAGTCCATAATAGTGAATGTTGCTTAAGATGGATTCAAGGACAACATTTTGTATCAAGGAGAACAAGGTGACCTCAAACTTTGTTATACCTGAGTATGACAGTACCTGAGCTTATAGTGTTTCTAGATGGAACCTATAGCGGAAAAGTGTAGTCTCCATCTGAAGGAATCATCTTCTGAGCGCTTCCCTGAAATGAGGGTTGAAAACATTAGAAGAAAAGAAATACCATAATTCTAAAGTAACAATTTGTATCAAGAAAAATGTCAGAAAGTATAATTAAAAAGACAAATCCTTACAATTGCACCTCAAATTGGACCAAACAGTAACAACAAATGTGCCCTGATAAATCTTACAGATTTAAACAACCTGATAAGAACACTTTGGAGACAACAAAGCAATAAATAAGCATAAAAATCAACACAACAATTGAATACTAAAGATGGATTATGAGTTATAATGTATCTGCTCCATTATATTGCTCAAAATATAAACATACATAACATGAGCTCTTTTGATATGAATAAGTGGATGAGATGGTCTAGTATCTATTCTAATGGATTGAAATGATGATGATATGATGATCAAAATCAGAACTTGGTTTCCCTATTTGTACAGGAAGCGACAAGCTTCAGGTCCGTTCACAAAAGTTACATCATTTCTTAACTAAAGCATAATTAACATAACATAGAAACTTAAAAAGATAGGTTTGTTTCAATTGTTTCCAAACATTAAATAATGCTTGTGTTTTTTGATAGGTAAAATATTTTGATGAAACACATAATAATACCCAAGATCCAATTGGGTTATTAAGATTTGGATGGGATGATCCAAACCATCCTTTAAACCATACCAGGGAAAAAAGAAAAATATTGAAGAGAACATGTGGAACTGTTTCACACCATCTCAAGGTACAATCCAACCTGGTTATGACACTGATAGCAATCCAAATTTTCCTGAACCATCCATACCTGAACATTGCATCACAATCTATTCTTCCTGCACATAAAAATGCCACATGTTAACCCCTTCTAAATGAAACTCAAAATACCATGAAACAATTAGTCCCCTATATTAGTAAGTAGGTAGGCAGTCTATAGGGCATAGTTTGATTTTATACAAGGATGCTCATGAAAGGAATCTTCAAGTGCCAGTGAGTGAGTTGTTTGAGATTACAGCTGATGGTGCAATATCCAGTCTTAAAGACAGTTAGCAAAGCAGTAAATGTGCAAGAAAATCAAATTGTACAAAACAAACAATTCACAATGTTATCTTGCATAATGCCTTAAGTTTGAAGACAAAAATCTCATTGTATCTTGATGAAAGTAGTGACCTTAATGGTCAATCACTGGCAACCATGATTTTAAAACATGGTATTGTTCTTATGGAGGCAAAATTTTAAGCAAGGCGGTGAGTGGTGGTTTGGAACAATGGAAGGTATGAAGGACTTGCTTTATATGCATACTATACAATCTAGCTTAAGACAATGTTCTTAGAAGAGATTGAAGGTGGATTAGGGAACTCAAGGGTTACCATGATAAAGATTAAAGAAAAGACTGAGATCTATTTAAAAGCCACTATCATGAAGATATTAAAGATGTCAAATGCAAAACCCTAGTAGCTGGAGTAATGAACTCAATGTGAAAGAGGACAATGTGCTAGGGAAAATTTAAGAGATCTCCACATTATCTAATCACACAAAAATACATCATTTATTTATTTAAACTAAAAGAAATTATTCTAAACCCTATATAGGACACATTGATACTTCAAAAGCATCTGATTTATTTTTGTAAATTAAAAGAATTCATTACAAATCCTATATAGGATACATTGATACTTCAAAATCATCTGAAGGAATTTGAGATTATGCAAACATATGTCAATTAAATACTTGGATTACAAATAGTAGCACAAACATTGTAACCCTTGTTGATCAGATTTGGAATTGATAAACAACAGTGAATCCTATACCTCCTATCATGCACATCTCCTTACCGTTCTTTGTCATTCTTTACTGAAACACTTCTCCATTTTGGCAAGCTACACTTGAAAATAAGGTTTCAAAAAAGGTTTTATTGTATGTTTATTAAAATGAAAACTCCATTTTGGTGGGCTATGCTTGAAAATAAGATTTCGACGAAATTTTTAGAGTATATTTATTAGAGTTTTAGAGTATTTTGGTGGGCTATATTCTTGATTCCTTAAATGATTTATTCATATGGATTGTGATTGACGTGATTTGTTGCATTTAGTCCTATAAATTGTAATCATGCCATGATTACCATACTACCGTTGTCTCTTATTATACCCTATGTGGTAGGTGGTTTTTTTCCCTTCCCTTCTATTGTTTACCGCACTACCGCCTTGCTCAAGGCTTCTTGTTGCGGGGTTGCAATGTATACCACTCTAACACATATGTTGCTCACCTTCTCGGCGATATAGCGGTGTATGCTTTTGATCATTACTTGAAGAGTGTCAATGATCCAATCTTATTTTTCTTACCGATATCTCAATGTCTCATCAACATTAGATCTTATGTTCCTCTAATGTTGGTTGCCGGTGTCGATGAGACAAGTTAATATCTCTTGCCGATATGTCAGTGTCTCATCGGTATTTTCCTTGAGTGGTATTTCTTTATATATTGGTGTAACTCTGCCATGTCGGGGAGACTCATGATTTTCGTTGGAGTATGGCAGTGTTTTTCCATTCCCTCAGATGTTTACTGCACTACCACCTTACTCAAGGCTTCTTGTTGCAGGGTTGCGGTGTATACCGCTCTACTGCATATGTTTCTCACCCTCCCACTGGTCTAGCGATGTATACTTTTGATCATTACTTGAAGAGTGTTAATGAGACAATCTTATTTGTCTTACCAATATCTCAATGTCTCATCGACATTACTTTGCTATATCCAAAAGTTGTGTTTCGCCGAGCACTTGTAGATATACCTTGTCAATGTGACATAAGTGATTCTCTCCTCGATATGCCCGTATCTTTTTGACATTTCATTGTTTTACATCGTCGATGAAACATATAAATAAGTCTCTTCGACATAGGGGTGTCCAAACCAGTGCTAAACCCAAAGCTAAAATCAAAGCTAAAGTTGGGAGGTAAAAGTGGAGCTATACTCGGATCCAAAGGCGGCGCTAACAACGACGCCATAGTCAAAGCCAATATCGATGCTAAATTTGACATTAAATTAGATGTAAATTAGTGCCTAAATTAGGGTTGACTTGTCCTGATCAGCGCAAATAAATGCCAAAAATAGTGCCATCTTGATAAATAGTGCCGACATTTTCAAAAAATTGGTAAAACATACATTAAAACATTGGGTGGAAGCAAAAAATGGAGCAAATCATAGGGATTTGTTGTAGTGTCAATTTCACAGTGATGGGAGTCAACACCCGGATGAACATTTTGTTGTGTTTACAATGGCTTGTGTCGTCTTGCACATAGCACATGAAGACATCGCAGTGTGTCTCTTTGTGGAGACTCTTTCTGGGAATGTTGTTGATTGGTTCAATCATCTGAAGCTAGGTGTTATAACATGTTGGGAAACTATGAGAGAGAAACTTTTGGCAAGATTCAAGCTCGCTGAAGACAATCATATGTTGTTTGCCCAGCTTACAAATTCAAAAATGGAACACAATGAACACATGAGGGAATTTGTAGCGAGATTTAATCATCTTGATATAAGACTTTCTTCTACACTTGATCCATCACTGGAGATTCTGATGAGTTGTTTCATAAATTCTCTTCCATCAGAGGTAGCCTTCTTTCTTAAGATGACAAAAGAAATATAGTTGAAGAGTGCACAAGAAAACGCTATCAAGTTGGAGGATAATATGATCAGTTCCGACTTGATGAAAACAAATTCTATCAGATCTCTAGCTCAACAAGTGTACCATCCAAAAAGAGACAATTTTCAACCACGGTTGCCAACATCTCCATCAAGACCAATGATTGAAGCTGCTCACCATGTAGTATTTTTCTATTTCCATGATATTGATGCACATACTAGATTCACATGTTTTGAGAATTTGAGAATGACCTAAATCATGGGATATGCTGAAGTTGTTGCCAAATCTATTTTTGTACCAACAAGTTTGAACGGTGTCTTACCACAGATAGACAACTTTGATGGCGACTCCGCAACGAGATACTTTGAACTTGTTATTAAAGAAAAAGAAGAAGCATACTGTCGGTACTCTCTTGCGGTGAATCATGAAAAAATTTCAACGCCTATGTCTACATGTGCTCAGCACTTCAAAGCACATAAAGAAGAGGAATAAAGACGCAAATCAAATGAAAAGGGTAAAGAGGTTCCTTCCACTTCCAATCCTAGCTCTTCATATAAGAATGCTATGCCAGTTGCTCAAGATCTGTCTTCAAAATTTTTTGACATCGTAGCTTCCATGATGAAGACCAAGGTACAAATATCTCAACTGGAATATCTTCAGGATCATCTAGAATAACTAGATCAGATTCTCAAAGTTGTAAAGAAGCAGGCTATGATCAAGTCATATGTTCCAACAGAAGTAAAGCCTGTAATGGATCCTGGTAATTATGTGACTGTCAAAAATAGAAACTGAAGACCAGAACATTGCTTGTTCTAAAAAGAGACAGAAAAAAGACACAGGGTCATGGACAACACAATTCGATGGAGGTTGTTCAAATACAAGTTTAGAAATAGGGGAAATGGTCATCTCCCCTAAAGGGCAGTTGCACACATTTGTGCAATTGGAATTCACTGAAGTTGAGAAGGAGGTTCTTTTATTAGGCCTCAAAGATGTCGAAGACATGGGAATCAAACTCCTATGTGTCAAAGGTGATGTAGATTTGATCGACGAGTCAGTCAAAGGGTATTTTGAGGTCAGAAAATATCACCTACGACATTATAGAAATCGAGTTTGGAACTGGATCAACTGGTTTGAAGAAATCAACATCCCAAAGATGGATTATAGTAGAACTAATGCCTTCGGGGTATCAGCTTTCCCATTTGCATCATATTTTGAATTTTGTTAGATTACCTTTGCTTGGATGTATGAATACTTGAGAGTCTTCATCCCAAAGGGATTGTCTCCTACGATGCCCATCAGAAGAGAGGTGAAGCCTTTCAGGTAGAAGCAACATCAATGGGAGGGTCTTCCCACTGCCATGAAGCAGACAATATCCAAAGCACTTCACCTCTTTGGAGGTAGGGTGAATTTCTGTAAATAATTTTCTTTCTTTTCGTAATGTGTTTCCCCTTTTCATAATGTAAACGTTATGTAGTTAATGTATTTCCTCATTATGTAAAGTATTTTCGTTTTTAGGTGAATTCTTAGGTAGTCTATTTATTAGGTTTTTAGAACGCCAATTGTTAGGTGAATTAGGAAATAAGTCCTAACTCCAATGCCCAATTGATAAAATGTATTGGTTTATGAAAACTAAAGATTCTCGATTCTCCTATGCCGTAAGTATCTGACATGGTCACTAGACGAAGCCTAATGTTGTATCCAAAATAAATTTTTGCTTCAATAAGGCATTTTGATTAAAATGATCTAAATCATGTAAAATTGTTGTCAAAATTATGTTTTAGGTCAAACAAAGCATAGGATTTTTGTGGGTTTATGTCAAGGAAGATACTTGCAAAATTTTAAAATTTTGATAATTAGGGTCTCGTACCACTATTTTTAGGAAAACCCCTAAAAATAGGACCTTTCAAGAATTAGTTGAAAATGATTTTGATAGGATAATTTGACTTCACAATCACACTCGTCAAGTCAAAATCACCAAAAAGTTGATTTTACTCTACTGCGTCTACTTCATTTTTCTAGGAGAAAAGTTAGGACCTTCGCAGCCATCAATGGCAGAATGGCTAGTACTAGGTGTCGAAATCTAAGCTTCAAGAAAGAATCCATGGTGACACATTCTCAAAAAGATGCTCTACGATGGAGGGGATTTTCAAAAGTAAAAATGGTTGAAAATATTCTAAGTCTTGAGAATGCATGCCTTGCTACAAGAAAGATGTTGCGTACTCAATGCTTTAGCCATTTTTCAAGCACTCGTACACACATCATGGTGAAAGAAACTACTATGGTGAACACATATGTTTTGTCAATGGCGATGATTAACTCAGTCAAGCAACACAATGAACACAAAGTGCAAGGAATGTTGGAAGCTTCGTAGATCACACACGTGCAACGACAGGCGTGGTCAACACATCCGTAGTGATGATGATGTAGCCAACAAACATGTGAATGAATGGTGTTGGTGTTGCAGGCCAACGACAACTGCGGTTGACTGATGGTGATCGCGGTCAACATAGTCAACAACACGGTAAATGCAAAGCTCGAGAAGGATGAAAATTATCGAAACTGATTAACTGTAGAGCCCACTACATCCCTGCAGGCTAGGGGTGCCCATGAGTTCAAGAGGCCAACTGTAGTTGTTACAAAATGTAAAATTGATCATCCTCTTCAGAATTTTTCTATCTTTCTGATGCATCATCAAGCAAGTCCGTCAAATTCATCAATCATCAGAAAACGAAGGTAGAGACAAAAGATGCTAAAAGTGAGATTCATTAAAGACGATAGTAAAACACCAAAAAAGTGCCCTTGTAGCCAAGGGACACCCAAGAAACAAAGCTATCAGATGCCAGTCCTTGGATTGGCAACCTTCAGGTGATCTCCACGGTGCCAGCTCAGCTTTGCAGAGAACCTATTCACCAGTCTACAAGACATATCAAAAGACAACAGTTTTTTATCATTTGAACACGCGAAACAAGAGGTAAATCAATGGAAATCAAGACAAAAGAGCCCCTACTAGCCAAGGGCATCCATCATTTTGAGGCACCTGTTGTGGTTTTCAACAACTGCTTTCTACAAGACACCTACTCAGCATCCTTTCAACTTCCCGGTCAATCCATTTACGAGCTCACGAGACCTTTCAGATAGTCACAAACGAAGATCAAGCGGAAAACACTGGAGGAAAAGGAAAATTGAAGGACACGAAGAATTGGCTAAGTGTCAATGAAAATGCACCTTCCTAGAAAAAGGAACCCAACCTTTTGGACAATCAGATGTTGCTTTTGGGTGTTGTGACTTCCAAGAAGACCCCTTCCATTTTGATCAATCTCTACAATAAAATAGTCAACATGTTCAACGGAATAGTTAAACCTCTTGTGACAAAGATCAAATTGTATTTGTTCGTGAAAGGTTGCAAGTTGAAAATTAAAGTGCAAAAGGCCAAAGGCGTCCCTGTAGGCTAGGGGCGCCCATGATTTTGGAAAATCTAAATCAACTTTCAGAACTTGCAAGGCCAGTCATCCTTTTTAGGACTGAACTGGTTATCCACTCCATGTTTCAGCACGTTCATTGGAATCAGTCATCGGTGATCTCAAATCAGAGCACAAAGGGTCAAACTGGGGAAATTGAAAAGCACCCAAGAAAATGACTAAGTCTGGTGAAAAAAGCACCCTTTTGGGAAAAGGCGCCCAAGAATTAGAGGCATCAAATTCAGGTTTTTAGCTTTGTGACTCCCAAGAACATCTCTTCAAATTTGATCCAACTCTGCTGCAAATCTATCAACAAGGTTTCAGGATCGATCGAGCAACCAGAATTAGGGTCCAAACAGTGGCACTTCGTCACAAAAAAAGGTGAAAATCTTCAACTCTCAAGACTTGGATGCCTAAATTCAAACTAGGCCTAAGTTGACTTGAGTTAAGATATTTTAAAGCTCCTTCATATCTAAAATGTCCCCAAATTGATGGAAATTACCCCAGTAAAATCCTAATCAAACAGATTGACTCCCCAATCAAGTTTTGGATGCCCAATTGATGCTTGCAACCTCAGGTAAGCATCAATGCACCTGTAACTGTAGATTAAAAGTAGATGATCTTTAAATGTGATGAGATGGATAATTTGCAACTAGAATAACAAAGTTAATCCTAATCTAAACAATAATCTAAAATCAAACAACAAAGAACGGGGAAATAAACTAAAAAAACTAAACAATTTAAATGGAAAGCTCTCACTGAATATGCGTTCACCCCTTCGAATTATCTTGATTGTTCTTCTCCATTTTTCCTTTTCAGTATTCTTGCCCTCAGAATTCTATGTTTGAATGCAAGTATAACTTTGTCGAGTGTCTAAGCAAAATATCGAAGATTTGTCTCTTCTCAAAAATATGTGATTTCGGGAGTAATGATTTCAGGAGCTAGGAATAATGATTATGACAGGCCATTTTATAGATTTTGGGTTTTCGAACGATCGACTCAGATTGAAAGAAAGATCAACGGATGAGATTGATGAATGCCATGCGATGTGAGTTATGTGTCAGATAGAACGTGAGTTAGAACATGAGTAAGAAAATATTGCAGGATAAAGACTAAGTTAGAATGTGAGTTAGAACACGAGTTCAAGAATTTAATCTTGAGTTAAGAGTCTTTGAAAATAGAAGAAATAGACTTTGAATGTCAAAGACAAAGTTAGAAATTGGAGAATAATGCATTCAAATGCAAACATGAGTTAATTAATTAAATAAAGATATTTAATTAATAGACACACCATGCATATGAGTTGGAACTAGTTAACTGACTAATTGTGGCAGAGAGTCCTCTCACAGAGATAATCAGATGTTGAATCCAAAGATAACTGGAGAACTAAAAATAGATCTTGAGTCAGAAGGTGAATGAATGATTAGTCAACTGATTGATAGAAGAATGTGACATAAACAATTAAATATGAATTAAATGTTAATTTAATTCAACATTCGAAAATAAAAGATTTAATTAAATAAATAAAGATAATTTATTTAATTTGACTGTTGTAAAGGTGGAATTGAATAATTAAATAATAAATATTTAATTATAGATAAAGGGGGTTAAATGAATAATTAAATAATAAATATTTAATTGTAGTTGAAATATGAAGAAGGGGGTAATTAAATAATAAATCATTTAATTAAGAAGGAAGAATTAATTAGTTAGTGACATAATTAAATAATTATGATTTATTTAATTAATCAAGGTTGAATAAAGGTTATTAATGAATTAATTAAAAAGGGATATTTAATTAATATAGGAAATATGTGTTAGAAAGGGTAATTAAATAATAAACATTATTTAATTATGACCATGGATAATAGAAAATTATGTCGAAAGTGGTGTTCGCACGCCTAGACCAATTTTTGGTGTCTACAACACCCATTCTTCATTATTTCTATGAAGGTTGAGAAGCCCAAGAACGGATATTTTTCTCTCCAGAGCCATTTGAAGATCTGACAAAAGCCTTTCTCAGCATTCTTCATTTTTCTAGTCTTGGGTTTCATAGAAGGATGCCTTTCACAAGATTTCATCTTCAGGCATCATTTTCAAAGGCAACAACATATAAATTCTAGCTTATGCCCCTCATTTTTCTTCTATTCTTGTCTTGGATCTTCTTGCATGTCCAAGGAAATGACAATTATTCATAGATTTGGCCTTCTAGGTATGATCAACACAACATTGGCCATAAAACCCACATGCTAGATTTTTCTAGAAAATTTTGCCTCCCTACCCCTTTTTTTAGGGTTTTTGGAAAAAGATAATTTCAAAAAACAAAAAAGTTGGGTTTGTTTAGCTTTGAAGCGCTAATAAAACCCATGTGTTAGATTTTTTTGAGAAAAATAAGTTTTTGTTGCTTCGCTACCTCTGCCACCAAAGGGCTCTTGCATGTCATAAAAAAATTCACTTTTTCAAATGTCTAATGTTTTGGGTTTGTTTAAAAAGATATTCTCAATAAAATCCACGTCTCAGATTTTTTCATAAAAGTTACCCCCGACAAGGCTATTTTTTGCCATGATAGAAAAGTTGTCTAAATAGTGTCATGTTTAGAATAAACCATTAATTTTTTCAAAATTCAATTCTCTCAGGTTGAATACAAGACCAAAACGGTCTTACTCCATCATTTCCTGAAAACAGTTGACACTGACTTGCATTGGGCACACCCAAAAGTCAATTTGGACAAATTGACAAGCATAGATACTCAAAAATCCACATGATTTCATACCTCGTATATTCGATAGCATTTAAAGGTCAATTTAGAGGGTTGAATACCGTTGGAACTTTGGATATGCAAGTGATTTCATGAGTATTCTTCATAGCTAGAGTGTTCATAGTCAAACTTCGCGATCTCATCATACAACACTCTTCCATTGAGAAAAATCAAGAGAAGCATCAAAAGTGAAAAGATGCTAGAAAAATAGAGTTCATCACTCCAGTTACAGAGCTGCCAAAGTTACCAATCAATTCCTTGCCACTATCAAACGTAAAGATGGTGACTACGTGAGTCACGGTAACGTGCAGATGAAGTTTAAGGACCTCATCCATAGCATTTTCTATGGTGACCATGCTTGCTGCAAGTTAACTCAAATCACGACCATGTCAACAAGGTTGGATGATACAACTGCAAAGAAGATTGAATATCAAGCCCAGATTGTGAGTAGTGAAGAGATGCTACGATGACACATCATCATCCTATGAAGCATCAGTTGTCCAACTGCAGAGGAGGTTAATGACTGGTTACAGGAATTGATAACTTGCGTTGATCAGGTGTGAACTCTCAGTTAAGGACATCCTACCCCTCCAAGATGGTATTTATGACAAACAGTTAACTTGATGCCCCTTTCCAAGTTAAATCATTGTCCCATAAATTATGCATGTCTATTTTGGAGACACCTTTGTACATTGGTGTTATGTTTTAGTTTAAAATCAGTTAATTGAAGAATAATTTTGTTGGCGTAAGAACTAACACCTCTGGAGTGTACGTTTGTATAGACAACTATGCACACTACATAATGAGTGCTCTTCAAATTAGGAGGGGAAGCTCCCTCGTTGTGTTGGAATGCATGGAATAGAAAAGTAAACTAAATCCTATCTTTTTGTTCTCAACTGGTAGAGGCACAAGGTTAATAAAACCTAGAACGTTGCAGCTAAGTATTTTCTAGTTTCACAAATCATCTTACTACAACTAAGCTGACTTCTTTAAAACTATCCAGTTTCCTCAAGAAACAAAGCATGAGGAAATGGAGCAGGAATGTATTATACGATAAACTTCAAGTGCGGGCTCACAACATGAAGGCAAGGGAGGTGCAACTATTTGCTTATCCGGGAAGAAGCTTATTAAAACAAATGAAGAAATGGTAAACCTGGTACAACTTCACAACATGAAGGCAAGGTAGGCACAACTATCTGCTTGGCTGAATAAGTCTACTATCACACACATAAAACAATAAGCTTTAAGTACAATTTTGCAACATGAAGGCAAGGTGGGCATAACTATTTTCTCTTCTGAATAGGCTCATGATAAACAAAACACAAGGTAAGCAACTGGGACAGTATATTGTATAGACGAAACACGCATGCAATAACGATCAAACCAGCAACCCCATTTAACTAAGATTGAATAAACACCATGACACTAACATGAAGGCAAGGTAGGCGCAACAATTTATTATAACAACAATCACTCTTGAACAGATACAGTAATAGCAATACTACAGGCAAGGTAGGCGCAACATGTATGCTATCAAGCAAAAGTTCTAATTTACAAGGGTGAACCAATCTTGAGAATAGGCATGTTGTCGACAACGCAACAATTCTCTATAACCAGGAAAAGCTAATAACAAATGAGCTAAAAGCTCTTATTTATAGACTTCAAGGTGTAGGCAACCCTAAAATCACCTTGAGTCAACTACAACCTTGCAAGACATGCAAGATCTTATTCCTAAACCCTAATTGAATGAAACTATACAGTTAACTAGGAAACTATAATCAGTTATCTGAAACATCTAATCTAAATGGACAAGGTGCAACATGCACGTCCTTATTGAAAGCAAGTCAATTGGAATGCTATCATCAGTCAACTGAAAGATCTAATCTAAGCTCCAAGTGTATGTAGATGTTTCCAAGAAAGACATGGCATGCAATGTGTAACAAAAAGTTAACTCGGAAAGAAGCTGCGAGTTTAACTCTTGTGTCTAATGTCTATCTTGGATAAGGTGGGATGCCTTGAACTGAAGTTTACTAGCCTTGACCTCAAGCAAGTAACCCCTCCACAAGGTTAGTGACTACATCACCATCTAGAGGTCATCACATGTCTTAATTGTCAATTCGTTGCTTGTCAGCAACTCAAGCAAACCTGGAAACCTCTTGGAAATTCACTGACTAGTAACTTTGGCGGCTCTACAATTGAAGTGATGGCCACTGTTTCTTCTATAGCTTGACGCTTCTCACGTTTTTGATGCTTTTCTCTACGGAAGAGTGTTGCATGATGAAACCATAAAGTTTGACTGCAAACACTTTGGTTGTGAGAAATGCAAATGAACTTGCTGCATACGCAGAAACCCAATGGTATCAACCCTCTAAACTGGCCTTGGAAGATAATCAGCTATACGAGGCATGAAACCATGTGAACTTGAGTGATTACGCTTGTCAACCTTTCTGATGCGCTTGATACAAATTGATGTCAGCTTTTCTGATGAAATCATGAATTAAGACTAACTTGGTCTTGAATTCATTCTGCGTGAACTACATCCTGAAAAACTCGCCTGTTGACTGTGAACATGACTATATTCTAACAACTTCTCCAGAAAACCAAAAATCTCTCCTAATGAGGCTAAAAATAGCTTGTCGGAGGGCAATTTTCATAGAAAACTTTGAGATGTGGATTTTTTGTAGAATCAAATTCTAAGATGACCCACAATGTCAAAATTGTGAAAAAATGTGATTTAGGCTCGCATGCAAAAGGTTTTCAGTTGAGATCTGAGGGGCTATGAGGACATTTTTTCCCAAGAAAATCTGAGATATGGGTTTTGTCCAGAAGATAATTCTAAGACAACCCACAACGTTAGATTCAAAAAATATCAACTTCTACTCCACCATGCGAAGGAATTTCACTTCAAAAAATCAGAGCCTCAAGTACTGATGCTCTGGAACAAATTTTCCCTGAAAATTCTAGCACATGGGTTTTGCTGAGAAAGCAATTCTGAATCAACCGAGATGATTTGTTTTGCCAAAAACGCCAATTCTTCAAACATGTGAGAGAATTTAAGATGAGAAGATGGAAGAAATCTAGAAGAGAAAAAGATTTTTTTTATTATTTTAATTGTTTATTATCTTCTTCTGTCAAAATCGCCACTCTGCCTTGAATTCTACTGATGAATCTTGACTTGTACCTGCAAAAGAAGATTTTTGATGCCTTCACAACTGACTCCTGAAGAAATTCGCCCAACTCTAGAAAGAATTCACCTTTTCTCAAGCTGGATGAATGAAATGATGAATGTCATGGTTGCATAACTAGAGCAACATTGTACCACAAAAGCAAGACTGCAAGCTCAAACCCTAATTGTGAAGAAGGAATCTGATTGTCCCTTTACCAGTTGAACTGCTACTATCTCTAAGTCTTTAGACTAAAAATAATATTTTAGTTTCAAAACATGCAAAGACTAAAAGTGGCACCAATATTTATCTTTGAAGAAATTCGTTACTTTTTAATGCTTTGCATGCAAAAATATATTTTTCATCATTTTGCCAAAAATAGCATCTTGTTGTGCTCAACACACTTCACTGATTCTAAAAATTCAAATTTTGATCTTTTAGGCGTCCATCTGCAAGAGTTATGAGATTTTTGAGAATCTCCTATTTTATAGCTAACTGTGAAATTACATTTTTCCATGTTCAACTCTGATTTCTGGATGATTGAATGATCCTACGACTGTGCCGAGATATCCACTACGAAGCCTGCATGACAAGGATGAAATGTCTACTAGGAAAAACAATTGCTAAAATCGTCATCTAACACCTTAGAAAATTAGGCCCCTCTGATTAAATTGATGCATTGATTCCAGACTTAGCCATTTCTCTGTATTGCCTTCTGATGCTTCAAACTGCTATTGACGGTGAATGATGAACCCTGCTGACTAGATAGTGGATTCACTACGTGACTGGAAGTACTCTGCATCAAGTGACTGTATGTGAGGTATCTGCAAATTGAATCAAGAACCCCAAAAATATGGGTGCCCCTATTCTATGAAAATGCAAACACCATTTTGTCAAAAGTGTTACTTTCATCCAAGCACCATACTTTGACCCTTGATACCGAGAGCTGGAATTCTTTGATTCGTGTGCCTCTTGTCTCTCTGTATAATTTGGTCAACTTGCAAGAGATGTTCTTGGAGAAGACGAAGCCAAAAAACTGCTTCTAAGACCCTTAAAAGAGAATTGCCTTTTTCAAAGAAAATTTTAGCCTTATACTTAGTCATTTTTTGAACTGTCTTCAACCACTTCCACTTGACAGCATTTTCACCTTGACCTCGCACGTACGAACACTCACCAAATCCTGGAGGCTGTCGACAGGACTTGTTCGATAGCTGGAGTAATTGCACACAAATCTTGTGAAGACTGCAATTACAAATAACCCCATCTGTCAGGCCTAAAGGCTGGGTGCCTCTAGCCTACAGATGTGTAGCTTTATGTAGCTATGCTTCACCATCCTCTGTTTTATGTGTTCAGTAGAACCTCTGTCATGATCACTCAGAATACCAGATCATCTTTTGAACTGCTGCATTGTGAAGCTGGACTAAACTAGAAAAGATCTCAGGAAGACCCTATCTGCAAACTCATCCATCTAACAAGTCATATTCAAGGGCGCCCCTGAGCTACAGGGGCACTCAAACCATCTACTAGAAATCTTTGCTCACATGTATCCTACCTGCAGTTTCCACTTCTTACAGTGATAACCAGAGTTCTGCCCTGGATATGCTTTCACTTGACAGCTCATCGAGAAGCCAGACTAATTCTACTTTGATTGAATCCATTAGCACACACATGCATCCAGATCTGGGCCTTCAAAAAGAAGGGTGCCCTTGGGCTACACGAGCGTAGATCTGCATTTCTAGACTGCCTCCATGTGGAAAACACTCTTCGTAACCTCTGCTTCTATCTTCGTTTGTCAGAGTTTTGCAACTTAGATGATCTTGCTCCATAGTTAATTGGAAAGCCAACTGAAAACATAAAAGAATGAATGCATTCTCCATCCAAAGCAATCAAATCTTGACCTTCAAATGGAAGGGCGCCCCTGGGCTACAGGGGTGCAAATTTGCTCTAATTTCCATGTTTTCCACCCTTTTGTGCTTTGCAAACACTGTATCCGCTATTGAGGTGGACCATGTCGAAGTGTTGTGACTATTGAGGTGTGTGTATGACTATACTTCATCATTTTCACATGTACAGACACTATAAAGTTGATTTGCACGTTGATTGCACAAGTGTCTACTATGTTACATAGTGAAAAAGTTTCCAGACTTAGAATATTTTAGCACTTTTCGCCAATCTAAAAATCCCCTCTGTCAAAAAGCATATTTTTCAACATCTTTTATCATAGAGCGTTCTTCTTCGAGTTTCAGGCTTAGATTTTGATACCTGGTACTGGCCAACTGCCATTGATGACCTCAGAGGTCCTAAGTTTTCTCCTAAGAATGTGAAAACTACCCACCAGGCTTAAACCGATTTTTAACTGAAATTGACTTCACCACTATGATCGTGATGTGAAATAAGTCAATCAAAATTAATTTCAGCCAATTCTGACAAGTTCCTATTTTTTAGGGTTTTGAGCTAAAAATAGAGTTCAGAAACCCTAATTTTCAATTTTTTCAAATTTTGCTAGTATCTTCCCGGCATCACACTGACTAAAAGCCCATACTTTATTTGCCCAAAAATTGAGTTTTGACCCACTTTTATAAGGTTTAGATCATTTTAAGCAAAATGCCTTAATAAAGCAAAAAATTTGGTTTGGGTACAACATTAGGCTCCGTCTGGTGACCATGTCGGATACTTACAGCATAGGAGAATCCATGAATCTCTATGTTTCGTAGACCAATGACTTTAACATTGGGCATTGGAGTCAAGACTTTTCCCTAATCACCTAAAATACTTGGAGTTTTCGTAATCACCTAAAACAAGACTACCTAATTAATCGCCTAAAACATGACATAACATCACAAAACGGGGAAATACATTATGACATAAAATAAAAATTACTTAAAGAAAATTTACTCCACCCCTAAAATGAAGTGCTTTGAATATTGTTCGTTGCATGGCAGCGGGAAGAACCTCCCACCGATGTTGTTTCTGCCTGAAAGGCTTTACTTCTCTTTTGATGGGCATTGTAGGAGGCAATCCTTCTGGAATGAAGATCCTCAGGTATTCACATACCCATGCAAAGATACTCTTACAAAAGTTAGAATATGATGTAAATGGGAAAGCCGATGCCCCTGAGGTATCATTTATGTTGTAGTCCATCCTTGGAATGTTGATTTCTTCAAACCAGTCAATCGAGTTCCAAATTCGATTTCTATAATGTCGTAGGTGATCTTTTCTGATATGAAAATATCCTTTGACCGGCTCGTTGATCAGCTCTACATCACCTTTAACAAATAGGAATTTGATTCCCATGTCTTTGGCATCTTTGAGGCCTTGCAAAAGCACCTCCTTTTCACCTTTAGTGAATTCCAATTGCACAAATGGGTGCAATTATCCTTTAGGGGAGATGATCAATTCCTCTTCTTCTGAAACTGTATTTAAACAATCTCCATCCAACTGTATTGTCCATGACTTTGTATCCTCTCTCGGTCTCTGTTCAGAACAAGCAATGTTTTGTTCTTCAATTTCTACTTCTGACAGAGTCACACAATTACCAGGATCCGTTTCAGGCTTTGCTTCTACTAGAATAGATGACTTGAGCGCAACCTGCTTCTTTATGACTTTGAGAATTTGATCTAGTTGTTTTGGATGATCCTGAAGATATTCCACTTGAGAGATTTGTACCTTGGTCTTCATCATGGAAGCTACAATGTCAAAATTCCCTAAAGACGTCTCTTAAGCAACTGGCATAGTAATCTCTTGTGAAGATTTGAGTTTAGAAGTGGGAAACACTTCTCTACCCTTCTCGTTTGATTTCCACCTTTCTTCTTCTTCTTTTCGTGCCTTGAATTGTTGAGCACGTGTAAACACAAGAGGAGCGTACTAGCGGTATTCTTCTTCTTGTTCTTGATTTACGGGTTCTTCATCAAAGTATCCCGCAACGAAGTCGCCATTGAAGTTGTCCATTTGTGGTGAAACAACCTTCAAATTTGGTGTTGGTACAAAACTAGAACTGGGACTAGCTTCAGTGTATCCCATGATTTGGATCATTCTCAAATTCTCCAAACATGTGGATTCGATATGTGCATCGATTTCATGGAAACAAAAAAATACTGCATGGCATGCAACTTCAATCATTGTTCTTGATGGAGATGTAGGCAACCGTGGCTGAAAATTGTCACTTTTTGGCTGGTACGGTTGCTCAACTGGAGATCTAATAGAATCTGTCTTCATCAAGCCGAAAGTGATCATATTGTCCTCCAACTTGATGGCATGTTCTTGCACACTCTTCAACTCTGTCGCTTGTGCCATCTTGAGAAAGAAGGCTATCTCTGATGGAAGAGCATTTATGAAACAACTTATCAGAATCTCCGGTGATGGATCAAGTGTAAAAGAAATTATTGTAACAAGACGATTAAATCTTGCTACAAAATCCCTCATGCATTTGTTGTGTTCCATCTTTGAATTTGTAAGTTGGACGAACAACAAGTGACTGTCTTCAGCGGGCTTGAATCTCGCCAAAAAATTCTTGCTCATAGTTTACCAACTTGTGATACTGCCTGGTGCTAGGTGATTGAACTAGTTGGCAGCATTTCCCGCAAGAGTCTCGAAAAAGAGACATACCGCGATGTCCTCATGTGCCACGTGCAAGACGACACAAGCCGTTGTGAATGCAGAAAAATGATCCTTGGGGTGTTGAGTTCCATCGCCGTGAAACCAAGGAAAGCGCTTACTTGACCCTTTAGGTAACTCATGATTTACCTCAAAAGCCAAAGGTCCAATGTTATTACCCCAAGGTAATGGGGGTGGATGTCGCCTGCCAGCATCATTGTTGTTATCATCCATTGCTTCTATGTAGATCAATTGTCAGAGTATCATTCCTGTGAAATAAAATCATCTAGCTTTTCTTGAGGTTTTCTTGCCTCGTGCCCCACGGTGGGTGCTAGAAAACTGTTGGCGTAAGAACTAACACCTTTGGAGTGTAAGTTTGTACGGACAACTATGCACACTACATAAAGAGTGCTCTTCAAATTAGAAGAGGAAGCTCCCTCGTTGTGCTGGAATGCATGGAATAGAAAAGTAAACTAAATCCTATCTTTTTGTTCTCAGCTGGTAGAGGCACAAGGTTAAGAAAACCTAGAACGTTGCAGCTAAGTATTTTTTGGTTTCGTAGATCATCTAACTAAAACTAAGCTAACTTCTTTAAATCTATCCAGTTTCCTAAAGAAACAGAGCATGAGGAAATGGAGCAAGAATGTATTATATGATAAACTTCAGGTGCAGGCTCACAACATGAAGGCAAGGGAGGCGCAACTATTTGCTTATCCAGGAATAAGCTTATTAAAACAAATGAATAAACGGTAAACCTGGTACAACTTCACAACATGAAGGCAAGGTAGGCGCAACTATCTGCTTGGCTGAATGAGTCTACTATCACAAACATCAAACAGTAAGCTTTAAGTACAATTTTTCAACATGAAGGCAAGGCGGGCACAACTATTTGCTCTTCTGAAAAGGCTCATGATAAACAAAACACAAGGTAAGCAACTGGGACAGTATATTGTATAGACGAAACACACATGTAATAACAATCAAACCAACAACCCCATTTAACTAAGATTGAATAAACACCATGACAATAACATGAAGGCAAGGTAGGCGCAAAAAATTATTATAACAACAATCACTCTTGAACATATACGGTTATAGAAATATTACAGGCAAGGTAGGCGCAACATGTATGCTATCAAGCAAAAGTTCTAATTTACAAGGGTGAACCAATATTGAGAATAGGCATGTTGCCGACAACGCAAATATTCTCTATCACTAGGAAAAGCTAATTGCAAATGAGCTAAAAGCTCTTATTTATAGACTTCAAGGTGTAGGCAACCCCAAAATCACCTTGAGTCAACTATAGCCTTGCAAGACATGCAAGATCTTATTCCTAAACCCTAATTGAATGAAACTATACAGTTAACTGGGAAACTATCATCAGTTAACTGAAACATCTAATCTAAATGGACAAGGTGCAACATGCACATCCTTATTGAAAGCAAGTCAACTGGAATGCTATCATCAGTCAACTGAAAGATCTAATCTAAGCTCCAAGTGTATGTAGATGTTTCCAAGAAAGGCATGGCATGCAATGTGTAACAACAAGTTAACTCGAAAAGAAGCCTTGAGTTTAACTCTTGTGTCTAATATCTATCTTGGATAAGGTGGGACACCTTGAACTGAAGTTTACTAGCCTTTATCTCAAGCAAGTAACCCCTCCACGAGGTTAGTGACTGCATCACCATCCAGAGGTCATCACATGTCTTAACTGTCAATTCGCTGCTTGTCAGCAACTCAAGCAAACCTGGAAACCTCTTGGCACTTCACTGACTGGTAACTTTGGCGGCTCTACAATTGAAGTGATGGCCACTATTTCTTCTATAGCTTGACGCTTCTCACATTTTTTACGCTTTTCTCTATGGAAGAGTGTTGCATGATGAAACCATAAAGTTTGATTGCAAACACTTTGGTTGTGAGAAATGAAAATGAACTTGTTGCATACGTAGAAACCCAACGGTATCAACCCTCTAAACTGGCCTTGGAAGACAATCAGCTATACAAGGCATGAAACCATGTGAACTTGAGTGACTACACTTGTCAACCTTTCCGATGCGCTTGATACAAATCAATGCCAAATTTTTTGATGAAATCATGAATTAAGAATGACTTGATCTTGAATTCGTTTTGCGTGAACTACATCCTGAAAAACTCGCCTGTTGACTGTGAACATGGCTATATTCTGACAACTTCTCCAGAAAACCAAAAATATCTCCTAATGAGGCTAAAAATAGTTTATCGGAGGGCAATTTTCACAGAAAACTCTGAGACGTGGGTTTTATGTAGAATCAAATTCTAAGATGACCCACAATGTCAGAATTTTGAAAAAATGTGATTTAGGCTCGCATGCAAAAGGTTTTCAGTTGAGATCTGAGGGGTTGTGAGGACATTTTTTCCCAAGAAAATCCGAGATACGGGTTTTGTCCAGAAGATAATTCTAAGACAACCCACAATGTTAGATTCGAAAAATATTGACTTCTACTCCACCATGCAAAGGAATTTCACTTCAGAAGATCAGAGCCTCAAGAACTGATGCTCTGGAACAAATTTTCCCTAAAAATTCTAGCACATGGGTTTTGTTGAGAAAGCAATTCTGAATCAACCAAGATGATTTGTTTTGCCAAAAACGCCAATTCTTCAAACATGTGAGAGAATTTAAGATGAGAAGATGGAAGAAATCTAGAAGAGAAAAAGACGTTTTTTATTATTTTAATTGTTTATTATCTTCTTCTGTCAAAATCGCCACTCTGCCTTGAATTCTGCTGATGAATCTTGACTTGTACCTGCAAAAGAAGATTTTTGATGCCTTCACAATTTACTGTTGAAGAAATTCGCCCAACTCTGGAAAGAATTCACCTCTGCTCAAGCTGGATGAATGAAATGATGAATGCCATGCTTGCATAACTAGAGCAACATCGTACCACAAAAGCAAGACTGCAAGCTCAAACCCTAATTGTGAAGAAGGAATCTGATTGGCCCTTTAACAATTGAACTGCTACTGTCTCTGAGTCTTTAGACTAAAAATAATATTTGAATTTCAAAACATGCAGAGAACTAAAAGTGGCACCAATAATTATCTTTGAAGAAATTTGTCACTTTTTAATGCTCTGCATGCAAACAATTTTTTTTTATCATTTTGCCAAAAATAGCATCTTGTTGTGCTCAACACACTTCACTGATTCTAAAAAGTCAAATTTTGATCTTTTAGGCGTCCATCTGCAAGAGTTATGAGATTTTTGAGAATCTCCTATTTTATAGCTGACTATGAAATTACATCTATCCATGTTCAACTCCGATTTTCGGATGATTGAATGATCCTGTGATCGTGCCGAGATATCCACTACGAAGCCTGCATGACAAGGATGAAATGTCTTTTGGAGAACCAATTGCTAAAATCGTCATCTGACACCTTAGAAAATTAGGCACCTCTAATTAAATTGATGCATTGATTCTAGACTTAGCCATTTCTCCGTATTGCGTTATGATGCTTCAAACTGCTATTGATGATGAATGATGAACCCTATTGACTGGATAGTGGATTCACTACGTGATTGGAAGTACTTTGCATCAAATGACCATAAGTGAGGTATTTGCAAATTGAATCAAGAACCCCAAAAAGATGGGTGCCCCTATTCTGTGAAGATGCAAACACCATTTTGTCAAAAGTGTTACTTTCATCCAAGCACCATACTTTGACCCTTGATATCGGGAGTTGGAATGCTCCAATTCGTGTGCCACTTGTCTCTCTGTATAATTTGGTCAACTTGCAAGAGATGTTCTTGGAGAAGACGAAGCCAAAAAACTGCTTCTAAGACCCTTAAAAGAGAATCGTCTTTTTCAAAGAAAATTCTAGCCTTATACTTAGTCATTTTTTGAATTGTCTTCAACCACTTCCACTTGATACCATTGTCACCTTGACCTCGCACATACGAACACTCGCCAAATCTTGGAGGTTGTCGACTGGACTCGTTGGATAGCTAGAGTAATTGCACACAAATCTTGTGAAGATTGCAATTGCAAATAACCCCATCTGTCAGGCCTAAAGGCTGGGTGCCCCTAGCCTACATATGTGTAGCTTTATGTAGCTATGCTTTACCATCCTTTGTTTTACGTGTTCAGTATAACCTTTGTCATGATCACTCAGAATACCAGATCATCTTCTGAATTGTTGCGTTGCGAAGCTGGACTGAACTGGAAAAGATCTTAGGAAGAACCTATTTGTAAACTCATCCATCTTGCAAGTCATATTCAAGGGTGCCCCTGAGCTATAGGGGCGCTCAAACCATCTACTAGCAATCTTTGCTCACATGTATCCTGCCTGCAGTTTCCAATTCTAACAGTGATAACCAGAGTTCTGCCCTAGATATGCTTCTGCTTGACAGCTCCTCAAGAAGCCAGACTAATTCTGCTTTGATTGAATCCATTAGCACACACATGCGTCCAGATTTGGGCCTTCAAAAAGAAGGGCGCCCTTGGGCTACAGGGGCGCAGATTTGCATTTCTAGACTGCCTCCATGTGGAAAACACTCTTCGTAACCTCTGCTTCTGTCTTCGTTTGTTGAAGTTCAACAACTTAGATGATCTTGCTCCATAGTTAATCGGAAAGCCAACTGAAAACATAAAAGAATGAATGCGTTCTCCATCCAAATCAATCAAATCTGGACCTTCAAATGGAAGGGTGCCCCTGAGCTACAAGGGTGCAAATTTGCTCTAATTTCCATGTTTTCCACCCTTTTGTGCTTTGCAAACACTGTAACCGCTATTGAGGTGGACCATGTCAAAGTTTTGTGACTATCGAGGTGTGTGTATGACTATACTTCATCATTTTCACATTTACAGACACTGTAAAGTTGATTTGCACGTTGATTGCACAAGTGTCTACTATGTTACATAGTGAAAAAGTTTCCAAACTTAGAATATTTTAGCACTTTTTGCCAATCTGAAAATCCCCTCTGTCAAAAAGCATATTTTTCAACATCTTTCATCATAGAGCATTTTGCTTTGAGTTTCAGGCTTAGATTTTGATACCTGGTACTGGCCAATTGCCATTGATGACCTCAGAGGTCCTAACTTTTCTCCTGAGAATGTGGAAACTACCCACCAGGCTTAAACTGACTTTTAACTGAAACCAACTTCACCACTATGATCGTGATGTGAAATAAGCCAATCAAAATTAATTTCAACCAATTCTGACAAGTTCCTATTTTTTAGGGTTTTGAGCTAAAAATAGAGTTCAGAAACCCTAATTTTCAAAAATTTCAAATTTTGCTATTATCTTCCTGGCATCACACTGACTAAAAGCCCATACTTTATTTGCCCAAAAATTGAGTTTTGACCCCACTTTTACAAGGTTTAGATCATTTTAAGCAAAATGCCTTAATGAAGCAAAAAAATTGGTTTGGGTACACCAACTTTCTAGTTAACTGCTAAGTTACCTACTTTTAGACATAGGAATAAATCTTGCAGATTGGCAAGAACTAAGTGTTAACTCAAGGAGATTTTAGGGTTCCCTACTCCTTTGAGCTTCTATAAATAAGAGTAGTCTTGCTCATTATTGTTTAACTTTTACTACTACACAAAATTGTTGTGTCATCATGCTTGCGAGTCAATATATGTTCACTCTTGGATGGGAGTTTTTTGGTTTGATCACAATTGTGTATGATTTTGTACCTTTGTTGTCCCAAATCTTTGTAAATCGTTGAACAAGCTTGAAGAAATAAATCAAAAGGAAAATGTGCAATTTGATCCAAAGTTTCAAGTTCTATTAACGTTTGTTTTTATAATCTATTGTTTCAATCTACACCTCGGATACACGTCGACGCCTCCTTGGGAATTTGGAGATTAATGGTTATCGTTTGATGTTGTTTTATGATTTGTATTTCAACCTACACCTCAGACATGTGTCATCACCTCCTTGGGAATCTTGTTATCTAGTTCATCCTTTTGTGTTGTTTCTAGTAATCTACTTCTCAGCCTACACCTCGAACAAGTGTCACCACCTCCTTGGGAATCCTGTAATTTAGCTTACCTTATGAGTGTTTTCTTGCATAAGACCTTATTCCAGCGTAGATCTGAAAGTTTAGAACCTTCAGATGCATTCTGAGAGACAGTCAACTCAAGTGACCCAACTATTTTCCAAATATTGCTCATACACCCTCTCGCTCTATTTTTCTTGAGGAGGTAGGATAGTTTATCCTAGTTGTAGTTAAGATCTACATAAACTAGAGAAAACCTTATATGCAACGCATTGAGTTTTATCACCCTTGTGCCTTGTCGTTGAGTAAAAAGATAGGAAAATTAGATCACTTAACTTTTTACACAATAACAACAAAAAAGGGAGCTTCCCCTCCTAATTTGAAGAGCAATTAATTATGGTCATAGCTGTCTGTGGCCAATACACACTCTAGAGTGAAAATTGTAACACCAACACATACATATAGGTTGTAGTCATTGTATGGAAGCTCTAGTTATGTAGGACACAACACCATGCTCCAGGAAGGCTAGTATTATGAGGTTACCAAAATAATCTCTTCGTCGAAGGGTAGGATCATCTTACCAGTTAGATAGATGTGTGAGGGGGTGTAGTAAATCCGTGGTTGGTGAAAAAGCACTTGAGTGATGCTCTCCCTCATACAGTTGGCGACCAAGATTTGAGGATGTATGCGCTAGTATTGGGGACAACTAGAATGTACATGCCAGTATGGGGACATCTAGCATGTATGTGCCAATTTTGGGACATTTGAACCATTTGTATCTCTATTTCAGTAAGCTCTTAGAAGCTATTTATGTATCCATGTATCCATCTCTATGGAAATTGTAAATGTGAAATGTTATCATGAAATTATGTAATATGGAATCATTACTTGGGTTTTTGTAATTGTTGGTGTAATTAATTATTTAATTACACTTGCATAGGTTTACTTAGGCATAATATTTAATTAAGTCTAAGTTGCATTATTAGATAAATCATTAATAATGGGGTCATCCCCCTTTCCATGTTTGTAGGAGATAAGATTCCTTATAGAATATGAGTTGTCTTTTCTAGAACTTGTGTCTATCACTTCATCATTCCCTAGGTAGTTAGTTAGGGTTCTCATGTTGTCCCATGTTGTTAGATCATGGCACATGTCAACATCATATTACATACTACATCTCAACCTTGCCTATATAAGCAAAACTTCATTTATATTTTTCCATATTTAATTTAGCATTTTTGCATCTTAATGACAGCATAATATTTCTACCATTTCTCTCTTGTGGAAATTATTTTGTCTTGCAGGTGATTCTGGGGTGTTTGAGGAGTTCACCATAAACTCCTACATGGTATCAGAGCTCCAATGCTGCAGACTTCTTCCCAGATCTGAGGGACTAATTTTGGTGTGAAAGTTTTGTTAGGTGCAAGTTGGGGTCTTGGGAACCTTGTCATTGAATCCAAGGCATTAGAGAAAGTCAAGATCGACTTTTGTTTCGTCAAAATCTGACATATTTTGTTAAATCTGCAATGGTTTGATCCAACTTTTTTTTGGAGCCATTTTCATTTTTGCTTCAGAAATCCTATTTCCACTCATTTGCGGGGAAAACGATTTCTGGGATTTGTAGCCAGGGTCGAAATCTCAACAGGGTGCCTTTTAGATTTTGCATATCTTGCACAGATCTGAAAACTGTTGTACAAAAAGCGGTGTGCGTCATTTTTCTCCTCGCTAAAGGTTAAAAAAATCAATTTTTCATCTTTTCTATTTGCTAGATCAAAAAACAATTTCTGGGTTTTGTTTTTAGCTTCAAAATATTTATAGGTTTTTGTTATTGTCTACAAAGAGTGAGTATATTTTTCAGAAATCAAATCAGAAGTAAACTTTTTTTGCTAGAAAACCTGTTTCTTGCAGACTAAAGTCAACCTTTTTTGAAAAATTCATAACTTTTAGCCATGGTGTCCGTTTTTGGCAAACAAAATATCGTTGGAAAAAGGAGAAGCTCAATTTTTCAGTGGTGCAATTATTTTTTAGAAATTTTGTTGTTTGATACCAGATTTTTCTGATTGAAGTTAGATCATATATTTTGGCTCCCAAGCTCGTAACTTCTTGCCCCGATCTCTGATTTTCACAATTTTTGTGGCGTTGGAAAGGTATTGAGGAGTTCCATCCAGCCATCAATGTACTTTTTCTAGATTTTGTCCCAAGTATTTTGTGATTTCAGATTTTTTTCGATGGGTCTGCTGAAAGATACTTGGATATTTTGATAGTTGGAAAAGTGTTGTTTTGATCATTGTACTTCATTTCAACTATATTCTATATTTTGATCTCATATTGTATTATTTGAAAAGTGTATCATCATTGTAATCATGGATTATTCAACTCATCCTTTTGTAATTGATCTGACTAGGGAGAATTATGAGTCATGGCAAAAAGGCATCATAACACATTGTAGGTGGCTAAATCTTTTGCCTCATCTTTAACCATCTTCAATGAGACCTATCATAAGGTATTCTCAGACATGTCATGCCAACACACAATTTGGACCAAATTTTGGGAGATTTTTGGAGATCCACACAAGCCTCCATTCCCAGATGATCTTGCTTCAGATTTCCTCATTCCACTTGATGATGTTGACAACATACCCTATGATGATGACACCTTAGAGGAGAATGAATATGATGCAAAACTTGAGTGTCTGGATGATCCAAAGACTTCTCTTGCAAATCCTACTTCTCTAGTTGATATCACCCATTCATTTTATGTTGATGAGTCATTGAGTGCTTCCATTGATTCATTGCAACAGGTATCTGCTAGTCTTCCTGATTGGGATTCCTATTTGACAAACATTACTTCTTTGTTTGTGGAGTCTCACATTTCAGATTTGGAGGACCAATTTGAGGGTCTATCTCTCCTATTTGATGATAGACATGGATCCACTATTGTCACTTAATGTTTATCTTTGGAATTAGTTCAAGATCAGTTTGCTCTTGTTCCTAGTTTGTCACAATTTGTTTTGATTGGGCATGTACCTGATTTGCTTGTGGCATCACCTTCATCCAAGAACTTGGTAACACATGAGAAGATTTCAGAGACACAATCTACATACATATGGATTCCTCCTATTTCCTATCTAGAATGGGAAGCATTCTTGCATTTGTGCTTGGTGTATCTTCTTTCTAAGGGGAGAAACATTGTTTGTAGGCATTGGATAATCTTATGTTTCCAGGCATTCTTCATCAGCATTGGAGCTTCTTCATTATGGGGGGATATCTTATCTCTTTATTTCCCTCTTATGGGGGGGTCATTGATTGTATATACATGATGGATGTAGTCCTTGGGGGGTATCATTGAGTGCTCCATACATCATGTTTGTTTTGTTTGTTTTTCTCTCTTTTGGAGAGGATTTTTGTCTCACTGGGTTTTCTCCTTTTCTCTGTTTGTGAGAGATTGATTGCATTTCCATTTGCATTGTAAATGGGTACCTAACATGGCCTAGTAGTCGGGACCCATCATTGCATCTTTTCCTCATTTTCATAATAATTTCCTTCCTAAGTTGCACTTATGGGGGGGAGGGCTGGGGGGGGAGGGCTGGTTGATGTGATTAATTATTTAACTACACTTGCATAAGTTTACTTAGGCATAATATTAATTAAGTCCTAAGTTGCATTATTAGATAAATCATTAATGATGGGGTCATCCCCCTTTCCATGTTTGTAGGAGATAAGATTCCTTCTAGAAGATGATTTGTCCTTTCTAGAACTTATCTCTATCACTTCATCATTCTCTGGGTAGTTAGTTAGGGTTCTCATGTTGTCACGTGTTGTTAGATCATGACACATGTCAACATCATATTACATACTACATCTCAACCTTTCCTATATAAGCAAGGCTTCATATGTACTTTTCCATATTCAATTTGGCATTCTTGCATCTTAATGATAGCATAATATTTATGCCATTTCTCTCTTGTGGAATTTATTTTGTCTTGCAGGTGATTCTGGGGTGTTTGAGGAGTTCACCATAAACTCCTACAGTAATGTGTCGTTGTAATGCAGTGGGAAAGTTTGGAATGAGATTGTTTCAAATGTGCATATTGTTATTGAATTAGAAAAGAAATATTTTATTGCTAAGTGTTGGCTTCTTAGATTATTCAGTTGTGGGTAAAACATAGTAAAAGTTATTAGGTAGAACAATGGGCATGTTACACCAGAACTTCAGAAAAAATCCGAACACTATTGGGGTGGTCTGGTGGAAATTGGGGTAGATTAACGGAAACTAGGGTGGCCTAGTGGAAATGAGGGTGGCTTGGTTTGACAAGCTTAAAAACTCAAAAACTCATAATTTATCCTAAGGTTGTTAAGGCAACCTGGTCCTGTGTAGGGGTGGCCTCATTCCCATACAAAAACTAGAGAGTGAATCCTCTTAACTACTAATAAGTGAGGGTTTTCTAACCCCTTGGAAATTTTCAAATAATTTTTATGAATTTTACTTTTATTGTTTTAGTCGTTTTGGTTGTCTAAACCATTGAAACCTAGTAATGATTTCTCTAAACCTGAACTTAATCTTTCCTTGCTTTGTCAGGACTCCGTTTGGAAAAAAATTGTATGCGAAAGTTGTTCACCATAGCATTGGGTTCCTATTAGTACTTTGAACAATTTCTCTAGTGTCATCACTAAGGACTTACGTTGTCTCTTGCATCATTTTACATCTATCTCTTGAAATGACCCAATTTTCAAGCCTTGGGTTTGGAAGATCATTCTTCTAGTCTTTTGAAAGCTAAAGAAGGTTGGAACCTTTTATGGCCGGTATTATAATTGTACCTCACATTCCTAGTAGCTTAAGGATGTGTTGGATGTGTAGGAGTTAATAGTGACTCCTCAACACCCCCAGGAATAGTTGCTTGACCAAAATAACTTCCACAAGAGAGAAAATGGCAAGAACACTTGCTTCAATAATGCAAGATTGAATATGGTTGAATATTTGCAAATGTACATAAGATGTCTTGCTTATAAAGGAAAGGTGGGAGAGGATTAGACAAGAACATGAAAAATGTCTTAATCCTATAATATGAGACAACTAACTCATAACTACCTAGGAAAAGATAAGTTCTAGATATGACAACTAAGATTTCTAGAAGGAATCTTATAATCTTAAGTAAACTTAACATGTGAATATGTCCACTAATTTCTTAGTGAAGAAATTAGCTAGCTACAAGACATTTATTCACACCAACACCCCCCTTAAGTGCAACTTAGGGAGAAGATTATTATGCAAACTATGCAAAAATGATAACCAAGATGGGTCCTGGTTACGAGGCCATGTTAGGTAACCATTTACAATGCAAATGCAATCTCTCACAAACAGAGAAAATGAGAAAACCCAATGGGACAAAACTCTCCAAAAAAGAGAAATCAAATAAAAGAAGATGATGTATGGAGGACTCAATGATATCCTCCAAGGACTACATCCATCATGTATATACAATCAATGACCCCCCATAAGAGGGAAAAAGAGAGACAAGATATCCCCCCCAAAATGTATAATCTCTTGCAAATATGGTAAGTGTTTGAAGACAAAACATAATCCAATGCCTATAAACAATGTTTCTCCCCTTGGGAAGAAGATACACCAAATAAATAAGCAAGAATGCTTCCCATTCTGAATAGGAATTTGAAGTAAGAGGAATCCTTATGTATTATGTCTCTGAAAGTTGCCCATGTGTTGCCAAGTTCTTAAATGATGATGATGATGCCACAATCCAATCAGGTATATGCCCAATCACAACAAACTATGACAAACCATGAACAAATGGAAAATGATCTTGAACTAACTCCAAAGACAAAGATGATGTGACAATAGTTGATCCATGACTATCATCAAATAGGAGAGACAAACCCTCAAATTGGTCTTCCAAATCTAAAATGTGAGACTCCACAAACAAAGATGCAATGTTTGATAAATAAGAAACCCAATCAAGAAGAAAAACAGATACATGTTGCAAAGAATCACTAGAAGTACTCAATGAATCATCAACTAAAGATGAATGTGTGATCTCAACTGGAGAAGTAAGAGTTGCAAGAGAAGTCTCTGGATCATCAAGACACTCAAGTTTTGCATCATATTCAAACTCCTCTAAGTTCTTATCATCATAGGGTATAATTTCCACACCATCAAGTGGAATGAGGCAATTTGAAGTAGGATCGTATGGGAATGGAGGATGATGTGGACCTCCAAAATCTCCCAAACTTTAGTCCAAACTATGCATGGGCATGAGATTCTTGAAAAATGATGGCAGATCTCTCTGAAGATGCTTGCACTAAAAATACAACCAAACAATCCTATGATATGATCATTCATATTACCCTAAACATATTTCTTATATGTTGTTTCTAGCTCAATAATGAGTCCATAAAGATGAGGCAAAAGATTAAGCCACCTACAATGTGTTATGATGTCTTTTTGCCATGACTCATAAATGTCCTTAGTCAGAACTATTATAGAAGGATGAGTTGCATAACCCATGATTAAAATGATAATACACTTCTCAAATGATAAAATTTGAGATCAACATATACAATGAAGCTAAAATGAAGTACAATGATCAAAACAACACCCTCCCAACTGCCAAAATATCCAAGTATCCTCTAGCATACCCACCGAGAAAAAAAATGAAATCACAGTATACTTGGGATAGAAACAAGAAAAATTGCATTTATAGAACTGTAGTGCTCCTAAATACCTTCTTGATCCCACAAGAATCATGAAAAATGGAGTCTAGAGCAAAAAGTTATCTCAGAGGCAAAAAAGGAAGATTTGGCTTCAACCTGGAAAAAAAGGCACAAAACAACAAAATTTCTGCAAAACACTTGCACCACTAAAAAATTGGTAGAACCAGCTTTTCAAAAATATTTTGCTTGAAAAAGTTTGCCTATGTATGTGAAATTTATGGCAAAATGAAAAAAAGCCTATTTTAGGCACTTAGGGGGACAAATCAAGACCTATGAAGGCTAAACCAACACAAATTTCTAGCTTTCAAGGCTGAGATTTCGCCTTTAAAAAAACACCATCGGTAATTAAAAACTTTGAAAACAAAGTTTTAAGAATATAAACTTGCAATTAAAAAATACTTTGTACCGACAAGCCAATGCTTTGATCATGTATCAGATGATGCAGGGTTGTAGAAAATGCCTTTTCAGATGCTGACCACAAATATTTATTGCTAGAAATTTTAATATTCTCCCCAAAAACTATATGAAATATTTTTTCCCAATAGACTTATATATATCCTAACCCATGTAACTCTTATCATCTGAAGGATGGTTTCTAAATCATGTATTCCATGCCAAGGTGAGATACAAGAATAATCTGAGAACATATAGGCAAATCCAACAGTTAATCCTTACGGTCACCCCCAAGTTATTAATCTCCTTTAGGAGATAATTGCAAGATTGGGTCCTCATCAGGAGGTTTCCAATTCAATTCATTCCCACCCTTCTCAAGGGGAGCAACCTCAATTTAGTGAGAGAGCAGTCTAGGAGCCCTCGTCATTCCAAAGTAGAGAGGGAGGTTGAGCAAGATCCACCCCGTGGAGGGGATAGGCATGTAGTGGATGTAGATGGTACGTTAACAGGGCACATGAGAGACCTTCTTCGAGTTTATCCACCTACTTTTGAGGGATCATTTGGAGGTACTACACAAAGAACTAGTTATTGGCCTTAGATTGTTGCTTTGTGATGCATCCCTTTGCCAGCAATACCAAGGCTAGGTGTGCCATCATGCACTTGAGAGGCTTGGATTCTACTTGGTGGCTCCAAGAGGAGAAAAAACATCATCTAGATATTTCCACTATCTCTTGGGAGACTTTCTTGGAGAGGTTTTATTATAGGCAAAGACGTGTTGATGAGTTCCATGAGCTTCGTGAAATGGGAAATGACGTTTGATCAATATGAGAACCGTTTCTTCAAACTTAAACATGTGAGTGTAGCTAAGGATGAGGGAATGTTACTGCAATGTTTTATGTGGCCTAAACACATAAATTAGTGGTGGTGCTCAAGTATTTGAGACCAATACCTTGGAGGTCACCGTGTAGAAGGCAAGAATGATAGAGAATCTTCCTAGAGGGTTCGAAGGCCATACTGGAGGTTTAGCTCCATTAAGATTAGGGGTACGAGGCTCTTAGTCTCAACAAGTAGGGTTTTCTAAGGATCCCTCGACACCCTCTAGTTCAACAACAATAGTAGATATCTTTGTGTCCTCATTGTGGGTAAGGCTCAGGTGGTCGTTATCCCAAGCATCATAGTGGATGTGTGGCTAGAGATCCATAGTTTACTCGTACCACTTAAACATGATCAACACGGATTAGCCCTCCTAGTTCCAACAAGGGGAGTTATCGCCAATCTCGAGCACCATCAACAAGTCAACAACAAGCTAGAGGACCATGTCACTCTTGTGGCTAGTAGGGTCATTATGTTGAATATTGTCCTCAGAGGTCAACAACAGGGAGTAATCAAAGGTAGGTAGTTTCAGAGCCTATAGTAAGGGATGTTGGGAGATCCCATAGTGTTTGTGGCGATGGATAACTATCAAGTTGAGCATCAAGGCACTATTATCGAGTCATCAAGTGTGTTGGATGGAGTTCATGTATCTATTTATTTGATTATGGTGCTTCATATTCCTTTATTTCCCCATTTCTTGTGGAGCAATGTAGGCTTGTGGTAGCGAGGCATAGTGTTGGTTGGCAGGTTGAGTTAGCCACCAATGCTAAGGTGGCAGTTGACTCTATTGTGAGTGGTTGCGTGTTGGAGTTAGGCACCTTCACCACCACAGTGGACCTATAAATCCTACCTTCAATGTCTTATGGGATAGTTTTGGGTATGGATTGGTTAGACGCTCATTAGGCATGTATTGATTGCCAATGTAAGTCAATCAAGTGTGTGGATGATCTTGGTGAGAGAGTAAAGCTTATTGGGGTCCAAAGACCCATTTCTCTTCACATGATTTAAACTAAGCAACTGAAACAAAGTATGCAATAGGGATGTCAAACATTTTCTATCTCATTGAGTGACCTTGTTAAGGGTGAGTGTCATGAGGTGACTCTTGATGATCATCCTCTTCTCAAAGAGTATGCAAACGTGTTTTTGGGTGACATTTTGGGTATGTTGCCTAAGCGGGATATATACTTTCGAATAGATCTCATACCTAGGACAAAACCTATCTCTTGAGCACCTTACCGCATGACCACTCAGGAGCTCAGTGAGCTTCATTTGTAGTTCGAGTTGTTGAAGGACTACATTCATCCTAGTGTTTCCCCTTGGGGAGCACCAGTCATCTTCGTGAAGAAGGATGGGTCTCTTCGTTTGTGTATTGATTAACGACAGTTGAATAAGGTTATAGTGAGGAACCAATATCCTTTGCCTAGGACCAATGATTTGTTTGATCAAATGAGGGAAGCCAAGGTTTTCTCCAAGATTGATCTTAAATCAAGATACCATCAACTTTGGGTCCATGAGGTGGACATTCATCAGACAATATTTCAAACTTGTTATGGATGATGGCGTACTCCTCCTAAAGGTGTTTTTATCCACTCGGTTCAACTAAAATTTGGTGTTATATGCTCTTGCTTAGTGTTTTCCATGTTTCTTGTTTAACTCTTTTTAATAATTTTGAATATGTTATATTGTTGTTTATAAAAAACAAAATAAAGGCAATGAATGGTGAGAGTTGCAAGTGGAGAGCTAGCATAGGAATCCATGTTTAATATATATTAGGGTTATAAGCCCAATGTTTATGATCAAAGGCAGTTTTTAAGGTACAAGGGAATAAATTTGAACTTGTCAATCTACTAGATACACCAATAACATATCAAATGCTTCAAATTTAATTCTAAAATTAACGGTTTTGGAGATCACAAAGCAAGAATCTCAAACTTATCGACCAACCAAATATTTGCATTGTGAATAACACATCTTCAATGCAAAGCTTAGGTGACTGGGTTTTGTTTGACCTAATAAACCTCAATCAAGGTCTTCGAATCTAATTTGTGTTAGACAAAGCCTTTTTAAAATCATAAATGTTTGATATCCCACACACTAAAGGAAAAACTTTTGAGATATGTTTATTTTAGATATGCATTCAACCTCTAATATAACATTATCTATACCTTTATTGTATTTGGGCACCCCACCCTCTTTAGTCAAAAGAGAACAAGTATAGGCATGGATCTAATAGTGCTTACAAGGTCCTACGCCTTGTAATAGAAACATAGCCGATCATTTCTATAAATAGAACACCAATCATGGAGACAAAAAATCCTATAATATGTCAAGAGTTTACATTTTATAGAACTCACCTAAAAGTAATCTAATTGCTTGGCAATTCTCCCAAAAAAAGCATGCATGAATTAATGGGAACCATATAAATTATGCATTTCCTAAAAGCAAAAATAATAGAATGCTACCCACAAAATAAAAATTGAATTTCATTCCAAAGATGGCATTATGAAACATGATTTTATCTCTACTCTGAAAACATGACTTTCACCGATGGTTTAATGATAAATATATAGCATGCCATAGATTTCAAGAGCATTATATGTGCCACCCATATAATCCTAGTTATTTTCCTAGAGCGTTCTAGGTTACAAATATATACGAAATGAGGTGTCTGGACCCGTTCTTAATGTATAGACGTGCCAGTTAGTTGTCACGGGTCCAACTCTTCTGGTATTGGAGCATGACCAAGGTATAAATAGCTCATCTCCTCTTGCCAGACCTACGAAGAAATATAAGGTTCTTGCCATAAGTTATTGAAATAAAACTAATATAAACATAATGATCGAGGGAAAAGGTAGTTTTTGCATTCCTCATAAAAAATTCAGAAAAGATATTTCCATACCTCATCACGAAATTCAACTCTCATGTGAGGAACATTGGTCTTATGAATATCATTGCCTGCGGGACCTCTTTTGTAGTAATTTCTCCCAATCCAGTGGGCCTGCAAAAACTTATGGGGTTAAATTAAGCTTACATTTTTCCTTTTAACTCATCCAAATCCATATATATATAAATTTAAAAATCAAGTCTCATGTTTACCTTCAGAGCATGAGAAAATCCAGACTGGTAAACAGAATTACGAGCAATTTCACAAAGATCACAAGCACTAAGCTTCCAAACCTGTATAAAACATTTTTAGTTGCATAAAAACATTTTAAGTATTTCTATTGAAAACAGCTTAACAACTCAACATAGTTGACAGAAATGGATAGTAAAAATAATCACGTACCGATGCTGCAATGCTATATTCCTCCAAAAGAGGCTCTTTTGTCAGATGAATTTGTAAAGGATCATCTGTAGAAAGAGAGACGTTGAGTCCACGTGCAAAAAACATTGGGAAAGGATTTTTATGATAATCCAAGAACAGGGAATTGTTACTCAAAGGAGACATGGCCAATCCAATCTGGAGAATACGCACACAATATTAGTATTTCAAACACAGTAGATTGCTCAAATGTAGCCTTTCAATACCATAACAAAAATTTGCAGATAACTCATTCAAAACTATATGACATCGTATTGCTCTCTTGTAGAAAGAAGGTATAATGTTTAGTTTCATACTTGTGAAAGATAGTACAAATACTGCAGTGCAGGAGACTTCCTTAAATTATTTCCATGAGCAATGTTGTGTGCCAATAAGAAACTGGCTGCCAAGTGATCAATATCCCCGGCCTGTGGCATTTTATCCAAAACTAGCTTAGTCATGGAGAAACATGCTGTTTTAAGCAAAAAACCGTTACTTGCTTAATAATAAAGATAAAAATACCTCGCCACAATGAGGACGGAATTTTAATATTGAATACCCCTTGGATTCACGAAGCTGTACATAAAGAACAAATATTGCCATAAATTTTTATTGTACAATCTGCAAAGGTGGCCCATAGAATAGTTTGTACCTTATAAAGAATGCTGAGATCGAAGACATTAGTAAACAGTGCAATGGGCGTTTTTGTTGATTTTATTGGTATTGTAAATCTGAAACTTACCTTGTTAAGTGTGTATAAGTTAGCGTAGCAATAATAAGCATAGTACGAGTAGGCTGGATTAAAGACGTTGGTCCACTGTTCTGGAGTTGGCATATGCTTTGTTGGACGCCTTTCAGGTTTGCTTTCATCATCAACCATATCAAACCCTACAACCTGGAAATAATAATAGTTAGAAAATATTTATTAATGTTTCAATTACTAAGTAAAACTCATGACCTAGTCAAAAGAGTAGGGAACAAGAGGTTTTCTGAAAACTGTTCATGGATGATCCCTCTTTATATGCAAAATTTTAACTTTCAGGATAAAAGAAGAACGACCAATCCCATGCCACACATTGAGAACCGATGAATTGTTAAAATGCATTCTTTTTATCTTTTTCGGTCATTTTTTAAGAGATGTCTGAATTTCACTTTGTTATGAGAAATACAGTAGAAAGATGCTATTGTTAGATAGTCTTAAAGAAACACCAGTTACAAAGCAGCAACCTACAAAGTACCTTCTTTGGATGCATACAGTTTCCCTCCATGAAAATAAATATAGAAATACGTTGACATCCCTGATGACCAAAATGCATAAACATCACATCCCAAAGGAGATCACAATCTTAAGGCATAAATAAAACATGCTAAGAGCAGATCATAAAGAGAGAAGATCTGATCGATCTCAACAATAAGATGAGAATAATAAAGTTGGTATAGTGTGTGCCAAAAAATGTCTCATGAATTACCTAAGCTGATGGGCCCTCCAAGTGTAATCCGTGATGGGATTGGACATGTTTTCAGTTAAGAGGTTAATGGATTTGCAGATTGGTTGAGACCATACAGATGCTTACCCAAGTAGAGATATTCCTCACTTGAGATCATAAAGAGACAAATTCCCTTTAGACATCTAATGTTTCTCATTGAAGACATTAACATGTCAAAGGTTACATGACAAAAACAACCAAGTGGATGACAAAAACTTGCTCTGGTAAAGCACAAGAAAACAAGTCATTTCTGAACCAGGGATACAAAGCTTGATAATATAAATTGTTCAACATTAGCAAGGTTGTAAACATACTTAAACCCTAACAAAATGAAAGAGCATTAATTGTTAATTCATTAATCTTCTCTGAGAGATGTTTGCCTATACCAGCACACAATAAGTTGAAATCATGTGTCCAAGCAGTCAATGACATGTCCCCATTTCCTGTAAGAACTCCAACCGGTTCTAACCCTTGCAAACCGAACTACTGTGTGATAGAATGTTTATTTTGATGGGTTTGCAATATTTTGGCAATGTTTGATGCAGCAAAACAAGAGATGTTGCAATAATATTTTTTATTTACTTAAAACTGAAATTGCATTGGGGATACACAGCTGAAAATTCCAGATTTTTATACCCGCTTAAATACTTGGTATTTTCACAATATATTGACAACCCAATTCATTAAATAACCCCTATTATCTAAAACAACAATACCCAGAAAATCTGGAAGTTACAATTTATGAAGTCACAGGTAAACATGCCTTCAGCCTAATGAAATTCTGGAATGTGTAGCAGCAAGCTGGTAACTCCATGGATTGTACTGCTAGCCTCTAATATCAATTTCTCCATCATGAAAATCGCGCTAAAGGCTCCGAAGATGCTAGACGCCACCAATAATGATGAAGGAAGCTCAAGACTCTAGGCGTTCTGCCCTAGATAGAACACGCCAAGGCTGAGAGAGTAACATGTGTGGCTGTAGAACTGTACAGCCGACCTCCTTGAATGTTTTCTCCATCGCAAAATGCTCACCAAATGCCAATAAAAGAATAGATGCCCACAATGGAGGTGGTTTGTTAACATTTAACAAAGCACCTTGACTGGAGGTAACCATGCCTTGATTGGGAATGCTACGGCTGTTGCAGGTACAAAAGTACGTCCCCTAGAAAGATGTGCCAGATGATATAAAATGCAGCTTCAATGTGTATAGTTCTTCCTTGATGAATTCTGCTCAAACCCTTGATTAAATCTTCTCAGATATACACAAACTTGACTCATGAATGAAGTCAATAGTAGGCACCTTCAGCTGATAGTTTCACAACCTCAGAATGCTGATGCAATGAAGCAATTACGCTCTCCAATGCTGATACGTTCTGGAACTTTAGAAACCTTAGGTTTCTCTTCTCCCAACGCCAAAGAAATCATACAAGTCAAATTATCAAATAATCAATGAATAAATTGATTTCTCCATTGGCCTCTTTAAATAAACCTCAAGAGGTCGATTCCCTCCTATTTTCCTTTTTGAATCATTAAAATAATATAATATTTGCATTTTAGAAATATTAAATAATCTTCTTAATATTGGCGCCTCAACAATTAATTATAAAATGGCCCCCTTTTAATGACTAAAGACCCCTCAAGTCATAAAGTGCAAATATAATGTTAAAATATAACATTAAAATACTAATTATTATTAAAGTCACCTTTAATAATAATTAAACATTATAACTTAGGCAAAACACCTTATTTCACCAAACCAACTGAATATCGGAATCAACACTGCCAATGTATCCCAATCAGATGCCCTGCTATAAATAGTAACACTGGTTGAATGACTTACTATAAATAGTAAGTATGTGAAATTGAGCCAAATGAAGGCCAAACCTGAATCAATTGAGTTATGGAGAAGAGAAATCACCCTAATCACTGCCAAGAAGGGCCCTCTAACCATCAATGTTAGCCTACGAGGGTCAAATGATAGGCTAATCCTCAAAAAGTAATGCTCGCGAAAATGGGGACATTACATTTCCGGAGTGAACACTAGTCAGGAGGTTGAATAGCCTATTAGCCATTCTCATAGGCTAATCCAATTGGATAGGGAATGTTTTGCTACAGCTGATTATATTTTCATATTTTTGGCCATTGGAGATAAAAGAAAAATATTATTATTTTTATTTGGCCAAAGAGAGAAATAAATATTTTATTATTTGGCCAAGGAGAGAAAAAAAGAAATATTTCATTATCTGGTGAAGGAGAAAAAAAAATATTTCATTTTGAGCCTTTATGTTATAATATTATTTTAAGTCACTTTAGAAAAATTTATAAAAATTTATAAAAGTGACTTAAATGGGGAAAAAAGCAAAAAGCAACTTAAAAATAAATTATTTACCCTTGAAGAGGGACGCCTAGGGTTGGAGAGGAGATATTTTATTAAAAATCATTAAAAGTGAGTTTGGAGTCCACCTCCTTTGGAAAAAGTTTATAAAAAGGACTTCTATCATTCTTGAGCCTCATTTGTGGATTTGATAAACTTGAGTTTTCTCTATCTTTAGTTGAGTATTCAGTTGCAGCCAACTCTAAGGACAAAAACTCTTGGAGATTTGTAGGTTGGGCGAAAACCCAACCCTACTTGTGAGGTGGATTCATCCAGGATTCACTATTGGGCATATTTGCAGGTTTTACTACCTATTTAGAGCTTCAACCAGCTAGGGTTTGAAGACTTATTTGCAGGTTGAAGATTGAAGTTGCAGATTTGAGCTTATTGAATCATATTTTTCATGAGATTTGGGACGGCTAGCATTTGTACATGCTGGAGCAGAATTTTACTAAATTGGCCGCTAGGGTTTGAGACCCATTTTGGAGGTATTTTGCAGATTTTGGGGTTTTAAAGAATTTTTATGCAGTTCTCAACTTGGGCGACTTGATCTAGGGAATTTTTGGCATCATTTGAAGGTGGTTTCAAAACATTTGGAGCTGTCCCTGATTTTATATGATTTTTCCTCTATTTTGGGCGACTAGGGTTTTGGAGGAAATGCAGATTTTAGTTTCAGATTTCAGTATCATTATTTCAGATTGCAGGTGCAAGGATTTTGAGGCAACATTCGGCATCTTTTGGACCTATTTTCAGTCTAGGGTTTCATATTTGCCCTAGCTGATTTGCATTGGAGGAGTTTGGGACATTGAGAAGGGCATTATTTTGAGCTTCATTTCCCAAATTTGCATTCGAGGTGTTGCTGGTCTGAAAATACTCAGAAAATTAGTTATATCCAGCCATTATCTTCTTCACATCATCGCTCTTATTGTACAATATTATTTCATTGTAACCAGGTATGTTTGCCTTGTCAATAAACTTCTTTTTGGTGTGAAAATCAGACTTGAATAGCTTGCTGTTGTACTCAGATCAGAACTTCATTAGGTCTCGTATACTTTGTTTTTAAGGAGAAATAATAAGTAATTAGTGTCCCTTTCTATTGTGTTGCTTTATATGATTGTATGTGATCATTTTATGTCATTGCACAACAAAACATAAAACAAAAACATCAAACAAACATCCAAAACCATCAGCATACTCAGAAAATCAGACTTCAAACATCACAAACTGAAAAATTCAGATCAGAATTATGTCAATTGCAAAAGTTTAGAAAATATTCCATTAGGGATATTACAATCAATTCTTGGATAACCAGTTTCATTTGGCTATGATACCATTATCCATCAGCCGCATTGGCAACATAACAAATGAGGCAAGAAGCTGCTACAGCCCAAGTCTCTTCCCCCAAACTATCTATAAGAACAAAAATTGCATGCCCTACAACTTTGTTATTACGTTTTTGTGTCCATTTTAGCCCAAGCTTGTTTGTGTGCATTTTTCGCTGTTGTTTTGACCCCTTGTCCCTAGCCCTATTCCTCCCTAGTCATCAATGTCCCCTGTCCCGCCTTGTTCCCATCCCTGCCATTGGTATCCCACGTGTTCATTTCATTTATTTTTTATCCCCTTTTTATGTCCTCACCTCCCACTTTAATTTTGCCTTTAATTTATCCCCCTTTTTACCCTTTATTAAATTATTGAATTGACCCTAACCCTATCCTATGTTGAAATCCCCACTTTATCCTTCCCAAAACTTGTCTTGTCAAGCTTAAATTTAATGTAATTACCCACTATAAGATGGTCCCCTTCAAGCTTGAGCTTTTCACAAAATTGAGTTTGATTATTATTGGAGATCATTTCCCACAATTGGACACTCACTAGGTTGACCTTGACTTTTTATCCTCCTACCATGAAATTGAAATGCAAATTCATTAATTGCTAAGGCTTCCCACCTATTAAGTTTTTATCCTTGATCTCCCTTAGCAAGATCTTTAAATCAAGCAAATTTTGCCTCATTTTTACATAGAAAAAGTGACTTTCTAAATTCATATGATTTTAGCTATCTATGCTCATAGCTGACACCTCAATAGAGATTCAAAAATTCTAGGTGTGAGCTAGCTTTGTGCCCAACCTTTGGGATAATTTTAATTAGGCCCCTAGACAATGCTACAACAGAATCCTCATCAATAGGTGGCTGATTTCAAGAGTTTTCCATGGATGAGTAATTTCCATTTATGGTTTTTGTTTGAAATTCATGTAATTATCTGATATTTTTACAAGTTCTTCTCATCTATTCCTCCCATCCATTCAACTGTGCTTCGCCGGCGTGCACTTAGTTGTGCATCGTCATCAAGCTCTCATTCACATGCCTTTTTTCGCATCCAGAAAACACATGAAAACCCTCAAAAAATTCATGTTTCAGTTGAAATCGGTTTTATAGTAAGTTTGGACAAGTTATTCACGAGTTTTAAGTAAAAATCCATGCATTTTTTGCAATTTTTTCACTAAAATCTGCAATGAGTTATTGCAAAATTTGGCAATGAGTTTTGGGCAAGTAATTCACCACCATGTTTGACACGTGTACTTGCAAGTTCTGCGAGTACTCAAAGTTTTTCAACATTGGTCATATGCATTCTTTAACGTGGAGCACTATGGTAGTAGTTACAATTGACTTTGAATTCTTTCAAGGCACTTTCTCATTCCTAGGTGCTAGGCGAAGAAGTGGAGAATCTTGTTATGACAAATGGGGTCCACACAAGTTAGTGGAATCCAAAATGAAGTGCTCGACTTGAGAATGTGAGTTGTGTTGAAGTTGCAAAACCAACTCCATAGAACCTAGAAAGCACCTGCAAGCAAATATCCTATCACAAAGAAGAGATCAAAAAGGCACAATGGTGCTCAGCCAGAGAAAGAATTGATGAAAAAATCTTGAATTGATTGATTAAAATAATGAAACAATCCTTATGAAAGAGATACAAATCTTAGGAGTGAAACCCTAGGAGAGGATTAGATCAACATGTGACAAGTGTCACAATCCTATGTAACGAGATAACATAAACTAATCTAATAATGCAAAAAATAAATCCTAAGTTTAGCTTAAGAGAGCAAAGGGGACCTAATTAATTAATCAATATGATTTAATTAATTAGGTGAATAACCCATTACTCTAATGCCTCCCCTCCCGCTTCCCCTCCCCCCCCTTAAGATGAACTTAGGGAAAAGCTAAAAACTAAGGAAGAAAGCATGAAAAGAAAAGATGGGTCCCGACAACTAGGCTGATGAGGCACCCATATACAACTAAAGATCTCTATATAGCGGGGAAAAGGAGAAAACCTAATGGGAAAAACCCCACTCCAACAAGAGATGAAAGCCAAGTGATGGACTGAAGAAGCCTTCAAACAAGAGTGAAGGACTAAAAAGCCTCCAATCAAGAATGTCCCAAAAGAGTAGGAACAAAGGATGAACATGAAGAACGCCATAGAATCATGAAGAAGCTGCAAACACTGTCGAAGAATGACTGCTATCGTGCTAAAAGAAGACCTCCTCTGAAACAGATGATGATGTAATGTCCCCGATTTAGCCCTACGCTCTACAATTGGATTTAGCCTATTTCTAGAAACTCATAGGCTAAGCAGAATGGGAACACTTACTTTTTATAGTAAGTCATGATACTGCTCAGTTGGCATACAGATGTGGTTTTGGAAAACTTACTATTTATAGCAATATGCTATTTTTGGTAAGTATATTTATAGCAGTATCACTCTAGCAGCAACTCAATCTTTTGTAGTTCAGTGTGGTCGATCAGTTTGGCTTTCTATTGAGTTGAAGTGAATTTACTATTTTTGGCTGTGGCTATTTTTAGTAAGTCTAATTTTGGTAGTATCATCATCTGCAGTTCAGCTCAGGTCATCATGCTATTTGTGGTAATCCTTCAGTTTCAGTATTGACATTGGTTTTGGTTATCTCCTTGGACTAAGTGTTATACTTAGTCAATTTCATGTTTTTAAGTTGTACCCCCATGCCTAGGAGTGATAACTTCATGTTGTTTTAAAGAGGGGACATTATGGGGTCATGTTGAGCATTTAATGATTTATTAAAATGCTTTATTGTTGCAAATAGAAATGGACGCCTAAAGGGAAGAGAAATAATGTTTTATTATTTCACAATAAAGTGAATGGTTGAAGGGCGTCCCTTGGGAAGTTGAAGTGATTCAACTTCTTGGAATTCAAAGTGTTTCATTTCCCCATTGAAACTTATATATTGCTGCATTGTGGAGAGCTGATTATGTTATGTTTTGGAAAGCAAAGTTATGTTGCTAGTTTGAAATCCAGAATCCGGCTAAGAGAAAGCTTAGCAATTCTATTCCACTCTTCGGGCCTGAAACTATGGTTCCCTAGATGATGGATTGAGAGTGTGCTTCATTCAAAAGTGCACATTGAGCCTCAATGTTGAAGATTCAGATGTTATTTCCAGATTTTATTGTTGCTAGTTCAGTCATGGCTGTAGGTGAAAATCATTAACAGCTTTAAGGGTAATTCTAATTTGATTATGGGTATTTGTTCATCATGATTCTATGTTTGGGGCGACCCTTCCTACCAGTTTGCAGATTTTAGTTTGAAGCCTTTGATTTTATATGTCAAAATTGCCCCTCAAGGAGGGTCATACATTTCAGCTTGCATTGGGAATTGTGCCATAAATAATAGTGGGTGTTTTGAGGCTGTTTCTTCATCTCAACAGGGGCGCCTATCTTCTAGTTGATCAATGCACTTGGAATCATGCAATTCGGAGGTAATTCGGTTGAGTTGTGAGCATTTGATAATTTTCCGTAGTTGCTGATTTGACATTTCCAGAATTACAGTTTACTGAAACAGAATTAAATCATTTGTTGTTTCCATATTCTTTCTTCTTTTCTTATTATATTCTAACTTGGAAACATTGTATAACGCGGTGCTTGAAAATGGTGAAAATCAATATAAATTGCAGCCTTCCTCTTTGTACAAACTGTTAATAGTAGTACTATTTCAGTTTTAGCATTTGCTGCAATAATTAATTAACTTCACATTAAGCACCCCTGGATGGTATACCGCCAGTGTGGATAATCTGATTTGTAATCTCTTTCATGCCCACTTTCAAGTGGAGAATCCCCACTCTTCAGTGGATGCATGCCGCAGCAGAAGAAGTAATCATTTTGTAATATTTTCCCCCCACTGTTTGGTGGTAGCGTGGAATGTTCTTTGGCTGGTTATCCGCCTTGTCTCATTTGAATTCAGCAGTAGTACTCCACCATATGTTAGCACCTCGCTTGTCAAAGGATTTTGAGTGCACATTCTTGGTGTCGAGTTTAATCTCTCTCTTTCAGTGTAATCATTCTAATATTTGATTCAGTAGATCCTAGGGATCCTCTAAAAATATGCCCGCCCCTCCTCCTTAAGTGGTTTTAGGGCGCATTCTTGGTTAGAGTTCTTTTATGCACGTTTTGAGTTATGCTAACCTTAACGGGTGCTTGGTTACATTGTAAATGATCATTTAAAAATCAAAAAAACTGAGAGAGTATATTTTAGATGATCAAGATCAAGAAGACAAGACTTTGCATGAGTGCCCCCAACGACATTACTTGAATCAAATGGCAAACAAAGGCAAACACCTGGAGCTCGAAGATACAAATGACACAAGTACCAAAAATTCTAAAGAACTGATCAAATGAAAAAAGGAAGGTTGCCTCCAAAATAGGAATGAAAGAGTGTCTATATGGTAAGTGCTCCATCTCACCAAAATGTAGTCGCTGCATCTAAAAGTACATAGGAACAAATACTGTATACATAGCTCACTCTAATGCAAACCCAAGTAAGCATTAGCACCAACAGAAAAAACCCCCTCATAATGTTGACAAGGGAGAGGCATGACACTCAAACTTAATGTCAAAAAGAAGTTCATGAAGAAAAATCAAGAACATCTAAACGTACAAACATGAAAGTACCAATACATATAAAGGGTGTGCAAACAAAAAGGCGCACACATAAGGTTGTTGTCGTGGAAGGGACACTCACTAGACAAAGGTATGATAACAAACAAAGGCAAAACATCAAACCCCCCCATGGCACTTTACATCATAGTGCAAGTACAAAAGGCACAAAATGATGTGCAAGATCCCAATAATCATGTGCAATAGAGAGGCACTTTATTTCAAGGTGTTTACATAATGAGAAATGCTTACAGTGGAAACTCACAATGTCCAAAAAGACAACATGCAAAAAAAAGCATGACAAAAAAATCCAAAAAGGACAAAAAACTGGAAATACATATGTAATAGCCTAAAAAAAGTCATTCCATGCTTGCCAAATGTTTCCAAGAGCTAAAGCATCCAAGTAATTCACTAGAGTGTGAAAACAACTCACAATGTCCAAAAAGACAACATGCAAAAAAAGCATGACAAAAAAATCCAAAAAAGGACAAAAATTGGAAATACATATGTAATAGCCTAAAAAAGGTCATTCCATGCTTGCCAAATGTTTCCAAGAGCTAAAGCATCCAAGTAATTCACTAGAGTGTGAAAACACCAAAAATTGGATAAAATTTTGGAAAATGGCATTAATAGTTGTGAAGAGCTCTAAGAGACCGTCCCAACGCAACTAGAATTAAAAAAAAATGGAGAAATTGATCAAAAGTTGTGAGCTTGAGAGTGAAAATAGGACATTTGACTTTGACATGCTATAGAATGCACCAGAAGCAGAAAATTGTGATGAAACCCACACCACTGGAAAGTTGGTGGAACCAATTTTTCGACGATATCTCGTTTGCCAATAACCAATAATTTACACCCAAGTTATGGCCAAAAGAAAAAAACTGCTCCCTGAAGACCAAACAAGGGACTTTGGGGCCCTTGCCAGCTGTCGTACCGCTAATGTCAACATGACATCATGCTAACGTCAGCGAAATATTTTGAGAATATTCCTCCCCACCAAAAATATCCGACCCTCAAGAAAAAAACAATTGTCGGAATATACCTCTACAACCGACGGAATATTCCGACCTGCTGGAGAAAAACAACACTTGTCAAAAAAAGGTTTTGGTCGCCAGAAAAATGGAAGGCGGTGCCGGTTTTGAGAATGCCAGAAAATGAAATACGGGCACCGAAATAATTGAAGGTCATCGGGAAATTTAAAACAACGGCCAGGAAATTAAGGGCCTGTCATCGGTCGATTGTGTGGTAGTTGCCGGTGGCAACAAATGTCGTCGGCCAACACACACCTTGCTGCCTATGAGAGCCAAATGGGGCCTGTATGGCGCCCATAGGGCCTACATGTACAGGTACCCTCCGGGTACCTTAATAACTCCACCCCCCATAAAAATAAATTAGCCTAATTTTTTTTTAAATCAACTTCGCAAAAAATTTGCAGAAAAAATTTGAAAAACGACTACAAATTTTTATGCCTTCACAACTTTAATGGCATCGTACCAGTACAGTCATACGGATCCGTATAGTTGTACGAAATTCTCGATCTTGATTTTTGTACCCTGAAAAATTTGCCAAAAAAATTCAACTGCTTTGTTTTTCACAAAACAATGGTCGATATGTAGGTTTTTCGTTGCTACAGACGCCATTGTGAGGTCCATTTTGCTCCAAGACGCATTGAAAATTCACTCAAGGTTGGATCCCTTAGATATTGAACAGGAAGTTGCAAATCAAGGCTTTGATACCATGTTGAAGTTGAAAAACCAACTCCACAGAACCCAAAAGCACTTGCAAGCAAATATCCTATCACAAAGAGGAATCAAAAAGGCACAATGGTGCTCAACAACCAGAGAAAGAATTGATGCAAAAATCTTGAATTGATTGATTACAATAATGAAACAATCCTTATGAAGGAGATACAAACCCTAGGAGTGAAACCCTAGGAGAGGATTAGATCAACATGTGACAATGTCACAATCCTATGTAATGAGATAACATAAGCTAATCTAATAATGCAAAAAATAAATCCTAAGTTTAACTTAAGAGAGCAAAGGGGACCTAATTAATTAATCAATATGATTTAATTTATCAGGTGAATAACCCATTACTCTAACAAGTTGTCGAAGAGTCATTGGTTAAAGAAATCTTTACGATTATATTTACTATTTGGAGACTCATTGATTGAGCACATGTGACACCCATGTGAAGTCATTGATGTATTTATTATTCTTAGAAGATGCTTTCCAAGGTGGGTGTGGGGTTTTTGCGTGATAACATGGTTTTGGTATCCATTATTTGGTAGAAACATTTGTGGTTTTGGCCTCTCTCCTTACCTGTATATTGGTGATATGAGAGAGTGGTTTCATATCAGAGGTGCTGCAAAAATGTTATTAGAGTACAAAGTGTTAGTGTGTTGATATTGTATTGTATACATTGAAGATTAATACATACTTGTCTTCTTTCTCTAATGGAATTTTTTCCTGAAAGAATATCTTCACTAAATCCTATGTCTATATGTCGGTCCCCATAGACTAACATGGTGTTTAGGGGACCCTTTGAAGGTGATCTATGGCTCTCCATGTAATGTCCCTATTTGTCTTGCCCTAAAATTTTCTTGTTGATTAGGTTTAGGTTTTCTTCTTTTCAAAAGAATGTTCTTCTAGATCCAATAGTCCTAAATTTGAATCCTGTATTCACCATATTAACAACATATCTATTAGCATTAATATCTAGTAACCAAATAAGACAATCATAAATGCAGATTACAAAACATAAGAAGTCACTCAACCCATCAGGAGAGGAGAATCCCTAAGGGCCAATGGTCTACCACCTCCTATTGCTCAACCCTTGTCTAGGGCCAACGGGGAAGAATGTCTAGGTGGAACCCCCAGCCCTCCATGACCCAACCTTTGCACCGGGCCAGTGGGGCAAATTGCCCAACCCTTGCTTCAGGCCAACAGGGCAAAACCTGGATAGGGTTTTTAGACAAACCTTATAGGTTATGACTCGCCTCTCCTGGCAAGATACAATCAAACTGCAGACAATTCTATGCAATTTCCGGTATTCAGTTATTAGCAATTCACTTGCATCTTCATTTATGATGCTATGAAAAGAGTCCAACATAAGTATATAATTCAGCGTAATGATATATCAGAGTGCAAGAGTAAATATAACAAGATCCAAGTCTATAGATCATTCATCATATTCTATAGATCAATGCAGTCAAACAAATTCAAATTAGTATAGTTCAATATATGTATATTAGCATGAAGATATGACATAATGCATAACTCAATTAAGCAATACCCATATTTATATGTTCAAACTTCAAAACATAAATGTAGATCAAGCATCATTAGAACCAACTCTAAACAAGGTAAACAATAATGGTCTATATCCGTTCAACAACTACACAGTCTGCTAGATCTAATGCCCAAAATAAATGCCAAGAACTCTATTTCCAGATTCTGATCTATCAAGAAGGAATGGTCTTCAAAACACGTCAGAAGCACATATATATTTCAATGAATAAAGGTTGGATATTATATTCAATAGAACACAGATCATCTGGAGCCTGGATCAAGGGTCTATGCAACATCATTATGTCAGATTGAGAAAATCAGATATTAAAGCCAGTGAGTGATCTCACCTGAATCAATGTGTCGGGCCCTCCTACTATAGACTCTATTGAATGCTTCTTGTAATGTCTCTTTAGATTCGTTTTGATCCACTAGAACAATTAGTTTCAAGGCAAAGTAAGACTCTTAGTAAAGTGGATTTCACAGTAGTCAGCAACAATGTGTTGACGGATATAGTATTTGAATTGAATGAGTAGTTTTAGGGGGGTTAGGTTTGTAGTCTGGGCCGATCAAGTTGGCAAGACGAGTATGGCTATGGGGACTCGCATAATTGGCTTCTACAAGATCATATATGAGTGGAGAAATACTCTCGCTTGGATGGACTGTATATAGGTTTGCAGCTATCATTAATCGGCCAAGAAGCTCTTTGTTTTAGACACAATCAAGGCGGAATTCGGATAGGCCTCAAACTATTTGGCTTGCATATTTAAGAGATTGCATGATGGAATTACAGTACCTACTTTATTCAATCAGTTATTTGTTGATCGACTATCAGGTTTGATGTTTGGGATTGCTAGACTATTAACGGTAAGTGAAGTTACATCACATGGTTGTTGTGGTTCTCAATGTCTCTACTTTCTTACTCGCCTTTCCCTTATCCTTTACCTAGTAGTGGTAGTCTGTATGTTGTTGTCTTTATTTCCCCCCTCATATTCCTTTTCTTCCTTCATTGATTCCTCATTTATACCTAAGTCGGGCATGGAGCGATTGTATCTCTAGGAACAAAGGCGTTCCTTCATTATGTCCATCAATCACTGCTTTTGTAATTAACTCTAATTCGTATTCCTTAACATGTAGATGGCCTTTCATTAATACTTATTTAATTATTGCTCATAGAATTTGGTCAGGGCACGTATATGAGAAAGCCCCGAACAAGTCCTTGATTGTCGACACCCCTCCAGGTAATTCCCAACATTGCTATTGCTGTCATTTTCTTGAGATATCCATTGGAGGCATTTTCTATGTTGAGCGTTGATGTTTCGAATTATATAGTAGCTCCTGGTAATCGCGAACCCAGAGGGCATCGGAAGGAAATACGATGAAGGAGACTTGAGCCGATACATCACAAGTGACGCTATAGGATATTGTCCCTTTGACAATTTTTAAACATCCCAATGTATAAACCCAAGTCGATCCAACTTCTTGAATTGCTATCACTTTAATGGTTTTGGTTTTGTGCGTATTCTTCACCACGGTCAACGTTTCTTGATAGCTCATTACTTGCCATGTGCAAAGATATATTTATTTATTGTTTCGATGTTTCTTTTTTAACACATCTATTCTTATTTTTATATGAGTTTCTTTTTATTATTTCTATTATTATAATACTATATAATTACAAATATGGAAGTTATGTATATTTGTAGTGGCATTTACTTTTGTCAATATGTAAATTTGTATTGTGAGTATATATTATTTTTATTTTTATTTTTACAATGATAGTGATAACTAGTATTTAATATTTATATCTTATACTTGATCATTATACTTATAATATTATTGGTGATAATTATAATTATAATGATATTTAAATTCCTTTATATTTATATTTTGATATTGATTTCGTGTTCCCATACTTCGTATTCTGGCGCTACGGTTTCAAGGATCACGATATCTATAATATAATAATCATAATTACAATATTGTCTTTGACAATTGTAATTATAAAGGTATCAATTCATTAATATTCTTAAATATGTCTTTGTTACCTAGGTATCCAAATTCGGGGACATGACACGCCAACAGCCCTTTTGGTGCTTATTTCAGTACTTTTCAGCTCAATGTCCTAATTTATTTGTGGTGTACCTTCCGGAGGCCATTCATGACACTTTGACCCACACTTGCTATTTTTAGTAAGTCATTTGGATGAGTTCCTCATACTTACTATTTATAGTAAGTCATTGGTCAGTTGGTAGAGTTACTATATCGAGCATGATGGCATATTATTGTTCTAGATTAATCTTGGTCTAATTATGGTCCTATGCATTTAATTTTAATAACGTTAATATAAAGTTAATTTAAATTAATTAACTTTATGTATTATTAATATTTATAAAAAGGACTTTAATAAAAAGGGATTTAAATGATTTCAAAGAATATTTTATTTTATTAAGTATTGCACCCAATTAAATAAAATGTTAAAGGGAGTTATAAGGCGGGAAAAGTAAATGAAATGAAATGTAATTCAAATGCAAATTAGGGCTTGGAGTTTGGGAATTATAAAAAGACATTTGGAGCTCATTTACACATTCATTCATTCATGTTGAAGAAGATTATTTTGATAAGGGTTTTTGCAGGAGACTGAAAAGTCTGGAAACACTTAGCTTTTTGAGGAAAAAATCCCTCAAGAAGAACAACTCGGTGCAGGAGTGAAAGATCTCCCAAGCCAGCTTGCAGACAACTTCATTCAGAGGTTGTGCTTGTGCTTCACTGAATTACAAGAGAGATTTAATAAGGGGTTTGAAGGAATCAACAAGAAATTGGAAGATATTGATTGAATTGGGAGGATTTACTTGCTGATGTATAAGTCAATCCTTGTTGATCTGGGCATGGGAATTGGAGATTGTTAATATTGCAAATATTGGAATTGAAAGGTTTCCTATAGCTAAGTTGACGTGGAGGTTTAGACTGCTATTGCTGCAAATACCTCTTCTATCGTGGCAAGATAGGTCTGAGAGCACTGTGTTGGCATCTTTTCTTCCATTGGAGGTGTTACTTGCAGCTGGCATCCATTTTCAGAGGGTTTCAAGGCATATCTTACCTATGAGTTCATGATTTGTGACTCCCAATTTTATGGGTATTGTTGTTTTAGATAATAGGGGATATTTTATGAACTGGATTGTCAATATTTTGTGAAAATACTGAGTATCTAATCCGATATAAAAATCTGGAATTTTCAGCTGTGTATTCCCTATGTAATGGTCAGTTTTTGAGTTGAAAATTATTATTGCAATATCTTCTATTTTGCTGCATTATACTGTTGTATCAAACAAATAAAGACAAAGGCAAAACAGGGCTGCATATTACAGACACCTCATTTCTGTTCACCAGCTGTCAATAATAAGACAAACTTAATAAAGTTTCTTAACATCCCCTTTTCCATATATAATCTTATGCACAATCCAATCTATCAAATTAATCTTTCTACGGTAAATGTGCTTCTTTCTCAGTATAGAGATTGCAACTCTCAGCTCACTAGGACCACTAGATCACTCTATTGGATTTTAAATGCTCTTTGTTTTACCATAAGATCTTCAAGCAGTGGTGTTCTAGGCACCTTGAGCACATCAAGGATTGAATGAGTGTGGGTCAACAATTCTAAATTATGTTTCAATCTTTTAAATCTGGAATAAATAGTTGAACACACCAAGCATTCTTTCTCTAATGGCAGCACAGGACCAATTCATTAAAGATTAGGACTTGATATCTTCTAGATCATGGATCTCAGCTTTGGAAGACATTTAAATAATGTACTTTGTAATCATTGGCAAAAAATTCTTGGATATATTTTTGTAATCCCTCTTTAGCCCTCACTATCTCTGCTTCCTTCTCAACTGAATTCAAGCCCACACTCTACCAACCCATTCTTTATAAGGTTGGGAATCAACCAATTCTTTCTTTTGAGCAGCAGATAAGAAAATCATACAACATTTAATCCTGAGAATGAAAATGTTGATCTCCCCAGTCACTCCCCTAATAAGGAATCTTCCATTCATATTGCTCGGTCAAACTTAATACTAATAGAACTCAAGTTATTGACAAGAATTCTTAATGCTAAACATCTCTGACAAGAGAGAGGTTTCAACCCCCCAAAATTCTGACATTATCAAATGCCTCAAAGATCTTGTATTGCAAAGCATCCACACCCTCGGGAAGGATCTACCCAAGTGGAAAATTGGAATGCTTGTGCTGATAACCCTGCAGATGGTAATATTGGCTGGGCTTGGAACATGGATAGCCATCCACTGATTCAACAAATACCATGGAAACAGCAATGCACAACAAATCATTCTTTTGGATAAACAATGCTCTAGTTGCTGGTATTTCAAAAAAAAATCAATTCAGAAAGCTTTAGATATAATCTGATATATTGGATGTTTGGATTTTGGACCCATCAGATAGAATATTAACACTGTTGTGCATTCCATATGTGAATCTATGCTGTTATTCTTCTCCTTTGGTGTATCTTCCTTCACAAGCTGAAGGACTCTTGAAAGAGTTTTGTAACTTTGCTGTATATATATTTATTGTTCATTAAAAAAATGTAGTAAGATGAGAAATAATAAAGAAGGCTTGAGATGTCTACATTCACAAAAAAATTATCAATTGATTTAAAATATAGCCACCTCAGAGTACCCTCGTAGCATGTTTTTAAATTAATGGTAGTTATGTCCCCATCCCTCTGTAATATCATTATATTTAATCTTTGCTTTTGTTGACACCTATTTCTGTGCTTTAAAATGTTAGTTTTTTAATGTTAAAGCATTTTACAGTTTTTGAATTTGTACAAGCATTGTTTATTTTTCTTTTCTGAATGTATAATATATTTGATATTTCTAATATTTTTATTTTTGCTGTATCCAAATACCTGTCCCTCTGTTTTTTGAAAAACGGCATACTAGTACCCAGCCCCATCTCCGATACTAGTCCCCATCTCCTAGAAACTAGATGTTTACAATTAGGCAATGGAATGCCTATCCACCTGGGTTCAACTTTATGAACAAATGCCTTAATTTTATCACACTCATCAATGTTAATTCTGGACAAGTAGCATTAGACTTCTTATTGATGGCAAAGCTCCTACAAAAATCTATCCAATAAAGCCAATAGAATCAGTCCATGTACTACAAGCCAGGTCATTTATCACCATATTTCCTTTATAAGAGTGACCACCTATGGATGAAAACCAAGAGAGCCCACACTAAACTAGTTTCACAAAAGTAACTATATCATGAAATTATCAACGTTTGATGTACATCTGCATCTCTATCAAACAACAACTAGACCTATAAGGATTTATCATATGTTTATTGCAAATCTCCATCTGGATCAAATGATGGGAATAAATAGTCAAGTATTGTGAATAAAATAAACACTTTGTCAAAAGCTGTAAATATTTTGAAAATTTTGAACCACTAAACAAGAATTAAGAAGCCAACCTGTTTCAAAAAGACATGAAGTTGAGGATGAGAACTTGGATCAACTGTAACCTCAAATAGTGGAATAAAAACATTGTCCAACATATCCTGAAAAGTTGTAACTATGCCCATTTCCTTGTACACATTATATAACCGAGGCAGCTGAAACAAACAAAAGTACCAAATTGAAGATATGAATCGATTAGTCTATATAAAAAAACATATATTTAAAGTGTTAAATTCATATCATGAAAACAAGCATCACCAGAGATACATTACATATAATAGTGTAACTCACCTTTAATTCATATGTAAGTCAAAGGAAACAGGTTTAAATTACTTTTTTTGAGTGGATATCATGGTGCACATCATAAGCAAGAATAGAAAGAAAAGAAATTATATTAGTGTCTACAGGTGAACTAAAATAAGTTCATCGGGACTGAAGCATCAGTATAATACGATAGAAAGTTCTAGAAAGAGAAAATCGTAGAGAGGCCCAAAAAGGGGATGGAACAAAAACAAAAATACACTATACGTTACATCCCAAATTGTGAGGTTCTTTTCTACTACTACTCTACAGGTAAATATGAATGTAATGAGAAATCCGGAGATGCTTGTACCTTGTTATCAATATGTATGTTATCTCATTTGACATTGTTTCATTTGATGTTATCTCAATTGATGTTATTCATGGTGAAATATTGCATATATGTGAATAGATGGTTATTGAAGTATTGTTATTCTAACTTTAAAGATGTTTATATATATGATGCTTATTGTTGTGAATAAAGGACTGCTAAGGTATGTGCTAGTGGTTGTAAAAAAACGTTCAATCTCCAAGGGGAGGGGAAGTATCACTCGGGAGAGGAGCTTGGTCAGTTAACCGATAAAGTAAACTATCTGAGCATATACACACATCACTGTAGAGTGAGTAAACTAAGTCAGTTATGTTGGTTCTAGATAAGTCATTTGTAGCTCATATATTGGCATTAAGAGTCGTGTCTACTTCTTTACGTTTTAGGAGTGATGTTTATCTGCATATCTGTCTTGTTATATATGATCATTATGATGATAATGTGAATGAATGTAAGAGAATAGGGAGAGGACATATATACATGTATATAGTATATACATGTTGTTGGCGTTTCAATTAGCACCTTTGGAGTGCTTATTGGAAACGGACAACTATTGTAAGTGTGTTAGTACTGCTCTTCGGATTATAGAGAGGAAGATCTCTCTTTGTTGATTATTCTATGTAAAAAAGGTGTACTAAGGTTCCTATCTTTTTTACTCAGCGGCAGGACACAAGGGTGCATAAACACAATGCGTTGTAGCTAAGCTTTTATCTAGTTTCCACAGATCTTAACTACGACTAACTAGCTTCTAGACTATCCTTCCTCCTCAAGATAAACAGAGCATGAGGGCGTAGGAGCAAAATGGATGAGTTGGATTACTTGAATCCACCATCTCAGTAGAATATGGCCGAGGCTCTGAACTCTCGGATATATGCTAAGATAGGGTTTTATGCAAGTAAACACTTTATGCGGTAGGCTAGATCTGAGACTTTCCAAGGAGGAGGAACCCCTGTCTAAGGTATCGGCTTGGAAACAGCTTACTGGAAACAACAAGGTACGATGATTCGACTATCAAGATTCTCAAGGAGGTGATGACACCTATCCAAAGTGTAGGCTGAAAGACAATTCATTAAACAACATCAAACGATAATGATCGATTAAAAAATATGCAAGGAGGAGGAACCCCTATCCAAAGAGGAGATTGAAACAATACACTATTGAGAACAAGACTTTGAAAGAACTCAAATATTTAGATCAAGCAACCATACGCCATCTGATTTTCTTCTTCAAGCTTCTTCAAAGAATTACAAAGATCGAGACAACAAAGGCACGAAATCATGCACAATTACGATCAACCAACGAACTCTCATCCAAGAGTGAACAGATATAAACAAGCGAATTCTGGCAACAATGGCACAACAATTTTGCCTAGTAAATAAAGGTTAAACAAATAATGAGCCCAAGGCTCTTATTTATAGAAACTCAAAGGAGTAGGCAACCCTAAAATCTCCTTGAGTTAACAATCAGTTCTTGCCAATCAACAAGATTTATTCCTATGTCTAAAAGTACGTGAGCAAGCAGTTAACTAGAAATCTACTTCAATTAACTGAAACTAAACAAAAGTCAAACTAGGAGTCTACCTCAATTGATTGACACCTAACTAAAAGTGAACTAAAATTAAATGTCTCCAAAATAGACATCCACCTTTAAAGGAGATCTGAGATCCACAAATTGTGGGAGTCAATTAGACATCCTAGATTAGTGTGATCTGACATGCATGATCTATGGAGATCTGGAATCAACTTGGAAAGGGGCATCAAGTTGACTTCAGTCGTATTTATTGCTATTTTGGAGGGTAGAACGTACTTCTTTTGTGCTTTACACCTCTTCACCACTAGTCAACAAAGACTCAATCCAGTCGTTGACCTCTTCGGCCCCTGGGCAATTAATGCTCTTCAAGATGACTACGTGGCATCTCAACATCTCTTCACCTGTTACAAGTTGTTGCTGATAGTCTTGGTATTTGGCAGCTGCTTCATCCAAATTGGCAGACATGGCTGCAATTTTGGCTAACTTGCAACCGTTGGGATCATCAAGGAACATGCTATGAATGACGTCTCGATTGTTTCTGCGCTACTCCAAGCTCAATGTATTCTCCTCCCTCAAGCTGATAATTTACGTGGGGGAAGGATACTACCAACGTTCTTGCGAAGTTGATAATATCTACAACAATATGCCTGTAGTCAATCAACTCCATAGAATTGGCATTGTAGGCTTTCACCTTGTATGCCAATTGTTCCTTCCAATCAAAGAGATGGTGTTTGTTTTCTGTGGTTGTAACTAACTGACATGCCAATTGTAGATCAGCAACTGTCACTTCATCCACGGGCCTCTTTTATGCCGCTTTGAAGTCTGATTGTTGGATCTCTGCTCAGAGTCCATGTGCTCTATCTCTCAACTGGTATGCTTCTGCTAATACACACCGTCCTCTAACAACAAACTCATCCACTTGACATCTCAAGTGTTTGGCGTATGTGATCAACTGATGATGGTTTCTCTCTGCTAGGAGATCTAGCAACTCTTGAGGCAAACTTGAGGAGTTGGGAGTGTCGTGTATTAAGCTTGAAATGTAAATTCTTAATTGCCGATTTTCAGCCTTTAAGGCTGCTTTGTCTTGTCCATCCTTCGTCATCCTTTCTTGGACGCTCGCTGAGTCAATTCCAAGAAGGTCTGCCTCCACCTGATGAGTGGTCTTTCCAAGGTTCACCTTTGATAGCGTGAAATCCTCAACCCTTACATCGTGTATGTTTTTATCTTCAGGTGGGGCAGCAGTCTCTATGACAACCTTGTTCTTTGCATTCCTCTCTACATGTGTTTGCTTCTTCAACTTCTTTGTCGACATGTCTTGAGGAACATGGTCGAACTCTGTGAAGTCAAGCTTATAGGAAGGTCTTTCTCTCTTCCTTCCAAGTGAACTCTCAAGCCAGATAGAATCTCAACTAGCTTCATTGGAAGGAGGAACATGGGCCCCCTGAATGCTGGAAGAACGAGATTGTACCATGGCGATGTCTCGTGGTGGAGAGTCCAAGTCAATGGGACTTTGTGACCTTGTGATGGTGGTGAAGTTGGCGGCTTTGTTTCTATTACACGCACCGTTTCTGTTGCAACTACTTCTGCAATGGGTTCCATCTCTGCAGTGATTATTTCAATCACTGGCTCTGGTTTAGCTGCAACATTCTCAACTATTTCAGGTAAATTGGTAGTTGTCTCCACCTGTACCTCTTGCTGATTTGTACCAGCAATTCCTTTTCTTCTCCATGTGATTCCTGACATTCACATTCCTTTGGGAATGATGCTCATCTTCTTCTGTCTGGGTCTCTTCCTGGACGTGGAAAGTAGTGTAGAATGAACCATTGGCGGCTCTAATCGGGGAAGTACTACCTTCCTTGTCCTCTTGCTATCAAGGTAGAGTCAACTGTGTTTGACTACTCTACCCGTTCTTTCCTCTATAGATGTACTCTCTTTCGTGTACCAATCTACTCTGTTGAGCGGTTATGCATCCACTTGATCCATGAAGAAGCAAGGAAGAACGACTTCTTCTTCATCCTCAAATAAGCCCCCGATGTCCTCTGACATAAAATCTGCAATTTGCGAGAGCTTGAACCTGCTATAATTCCTTCTTCGCACCTCAAATGTAATGTCCCCCTTTTGGGATTGCTCTAAACTTCCTTGAAATCCTTAATTTCTAAATGACAAATGGGTAAGTGAATACTTTTCACTTGATTGAAGTCCTTCATTGCCAATTGATCTGGTCTTCACACTTAGAAGATATCGTTAGTGTTGATCAAGTGGATAAGAATCTATTATCCATACTAATTTAAAATTATTTATAAGACTTAATAATTGCTACAAGCATCATTATTAGACAATCGTAAATAATATCTATATGTGTTTTATATAAATATATGTATATCCATCATTGTTTCTCATTATCACTTTATAATAATTTCATATATATATATATATATATATATATAATATTAATTTATTATATTTGAATTCTTAATTAATTTACTAAGCTGATTATTTACACACAGAAATACTTACCTATTTCCTTAATCAGTTAATTATTGGAATTTCAGAAAATACTTACTTCCTCCAACCACCGATCTGCTATTTATTTTTTTATTCATTGATTTTAGATACTGCAACTTATATTTTTTTTCATAAATCTGCTCATGCTTGATACACATATATTTTCCTTTAATTACATCTCCTCCAAGTCTGCTCAAACTCCTCCCATATTCTTCTTTTATTCCCCCTCAAGTTATCTCCTTTATACCACACGTATGTCTTTTCAAAAGAGTGCAACCCTTCACAAAGGTCACCAACATTATTTATATTAACTTAAATATGATATTTTATATTCTATATTTCTTTAAAATATATTTATTATTATTTTATATCTCTTCTTTTTATATTTAATATTGATTTTATTTTATATTGTTAATATATATATATATATATATATATATATTTTGTTGTTTATTTATTTCATATTTTATATTTGTGTATTTTATATTAATTTTATTATCTATTATGATTACATTATTTAAATCGGTTTATATTTTAGTATTTATAATATTGCATTTGATAATTTAATTATAGTATTATCTTGTGAGAATTATAATTAAATTAATAATATTTAGAATTTTAATATGTATTTCATTTTTATCTTATTTATTTATTCCAATGCTCATTATGTTACATTTTTGGGGACATGACATCGAACTCATCGCCACAATTGACCCAAAAGTCTTCTATGGAAGATTTATGTGATGATCGTTGCTCGAGATGTGCTGCGAAGAGTCCTCTCGAGTCGTATGATCACCTCTTGTCAATGAAGTACTTGAGATTAAATCTCACTATTTCCTGGCTCATCAACCTAGCATCGACTATCGTCTTGCATCTATAGAGTCCCATCTGAATGGGAAAGCTTGCAACTGACCTCTTCTTTTGGCGAAGGTAAGAGTGAACCTCGGCCAATCGCCTCAGGAATTCCATGAACACTACCTTGTCTGAAGGGTAGCGTGGCATCATGGTGGGGTGACCATTGTAGCCGTACACGCGTATGTAGGTGAAAGTAGGGAATTGGATAAACCAATCCGACCAGTCCCCCATTGCCGCCTTGGTTGCTGGCGAAATGCATACATGCATCTCATGGTCTAGCTCACGCACAGTGTGCATGGTGAAGAGATCATTCATCTTCTTGAAGTGCCTTTCCGCTTGAGTAATCTCAAGGCGAGGAAAGTATTCTTGGACCTTCTACACACCCAAGGTTCCCACAATGTTTAGTATTCTGAATTCGCCTTGGAAGGCTATCAGGTATACCAGGTAGGAACACGTGGAAACGATGCTCTTCTAGAAACCTGGTAAATTGTTGGTGGAGCGTGTCACTGATCAGAGAGGCCCAGTCATAATGTTCTTTCTTGCTGATTATTTTGCCAATGATACAGAACACCCACGGCTACAAGTGATTTCCCTCTTCTTGTCCAATGACTCTGCTGAGTAGAGTGATTAACACTGCGTACTCATCTTTGAATTCTCCTCGCCCAACCAATTTGGGCAAGCTGGTTTTCTTCACTTTTAACCAATGTTCGGCCATTATTAGTGAACACTTGTCTTTTGAAGCCTCGAATGCCTTTCTGCATTCCATCACAAATATGATCTTACTGGTAGGGCATGGTGGAATTGCAAAACATGTCTCTATGTCCTTCGGCTTTAGACTGCAAATCACCTTTCCATCCACTGACAGGATTTCTCTTGTAGTATGGTTGTAATGTTTGATGCAAGCAGTTACAAGCTCTATGCTCTGTAAAGTGGAAGGAATGGATGCAGCTTGGAACAAGTCGGACTCTTCAATGTTCTGCAATGTAATTTGGTTCATGCCCTCCAAGTCCTCAGAATTGACCTCCGGATTTTTCTGCCATAAGTTTGTGCCAGTCGTTTTTAGATAATCGTGGTACAAGATTGTCTTGGTCTTGTATTGTACCTGGGAGTACTACATTCTAAAAGACTTAAAAATTGACTGGGCACTTGACCTTGTTCTGACACTTTTCGGAAACCCTTAAAAATAGCAACTACCGAGAAGTATTTTTTCGGGAAAAATCTGGCACATGGGTTTTGTTTGTGCTTGGAAGCTAAATAGACCCAGTTCCTTGGATTTTTGATCTGGAGACTTTTCCGGGAAGATCCCTAAAAATAGGTGCAGCAAGTTTGTTGATTCTGGCAAATCTGAAAAGATGGGTTTTGTTGGAAAAATCCGTTGATCATACCCAGTTGGTCAAATCTGAGGTGGTCTGTCGTTTCCTGTGACATGCAAAGAATTTTAGACAGGAATAGAGGAAGTAGACAGAAGGTGGATTGGAAGTTATAAACTGCCACTTTGCAAAAAATCTACCTCTAGAAACAATCCTCGAAGAAAACTTTTACTGCCACTAATCTTCAAAAATATCGAAGATCCGTCCAAAACCTTTGCCAAATCTTGAAAAAATGTTCTTGGGAGTAATTTGTTGTCTTATCCTTCAACCTGCAAAAGAATAAGTGAGAATGGGATGCCTAGCATGAATATATAATGATTTGAGTTGAGATCCACCAAGTATGGATGCCAACTCGTGATTTAGGTCTAATTTGGAGTTCCAAAAGGTGATTTCCACTAATTGTGGAGTGTTTGGCCTATTTTTGCCTCCAAAATTTGCTAACTCAAGTCAACATATTGGTTTGACTTCTTTAAGCGTCCATCCTTGGAGTTTTGATCTTTTTATTAATTTTGCAGGCTGAAGTACCTTCGTTTGATCTTTGATCCTGGCTGCTCAGTTGATCTTTGGCAGTTATTGACGGATCCATTGTTGAGATGGCATCAACGTGACTAGATGTGCCTGAGAGAGATTAACTTAGAAAACTGAGTTTGGGCCTCCAGAATGAAGGGCGCCTTTCTTCAAGAGGGGCACTTTTGGCTGTGCCTTAGTCAATTTTCATTGACTGTTCTTCGTTTTGGCCTTTTCAAACCCTCTGTGCTTTGATTTGACGTTCCCATTGATGGATGAGTCAGATGACTCTGCTTGACGATGCATCGGGTAGCCAGCTCGGTCTTGGACAGGACAATTGACTTCTCAGTTTCAAATGGCAAGTTTAAGGGCGCCCTTGGCCAGCAGGGGCGCTTTTAGCCTTTTGACTGCTTGTGTCCATGTTGTGAACTGCCTGTTTTGACCTCCACCATCAGATGACTGATTTGTCAGAAGTTCTCGCTGATAGTTTCATTGTCGAGATTGATCGTAGTTGAGAAGGTCGTCCTGGAAGGCAGTAATCAATCAGACTGAATTTTAATGCCTTTCTCAAAGAGGGGTGCTTTTCCTCTGTCCTTAGCCAATTTTTGGCTTGTCCTTTCAATCTCTAGTTCTGGCTTTTTCTGCTTGATCTCAACGTGTGATCGTTTGGCGTGTCTAGTGAACTTGCTGTCAAATTGATCATGTAGCTAGGAGGGATCTGAAAAGATGTTATGTATGAAGCAGTTGTTGATGGATTCATTTGATGCCTTGAACTGAGGGGCGCCCCTGGTTTTGATGCCTTGAACTAAGGGGCACCCCTGGCTAGCAAGGGTGATTTTAGCTTGAAGCTCTCTAATTTGGCATATTTATTGGTCATAGATTCTCCATAGTTTGTTGACACTTCGCCAGTGATCCTTGAATAAGATGATTTGACTAATAGTTTCGTTGTCAAGCCAACACGAACGCGAAGGGGACGACTGATTTGAAGGTGTCATGTGATTACATTTTCCCTCTGAGATCCAAGGGTGCCTTTCTTCAAGAGGGGCACCTTTTTGGTATTTGACAATTGTTTTGCCTTGGTAGCAAAATGTGCACCTTACAGAGTTAGCCAAATTTTGGCCTTTTCCGTTTTGAGAATCCCCTTCGTTGAACGATATCATTTTCATCCTTTCCCGCCATGGTTTCTTCATTGGAGTTCTTGAATTTTAGCCTTCAGCACCAGGTACTAGCCAATCTGCCATTAATGGTTGTGGAGCTCCTAACTTTGTTCTTGAAAAAACGAGAATAGACCCACCAGAGTAAAACCTATCTTTTTATGATTCTAACTTGATCAGTGTGATCATGAAGTCAATTAACCCTATCAAAATCATTTTCAATCATTTCTGGGAAGGTCCTATTTTTTAGGGTTTCCTTAAAAATAGGGGTATAAAACCCTAATTTTTAGTTTTTCATAATTTTAACCATAGGTTCCTTGACAAAAACCCACAAAGACTTCACGTTTGGTTTGACCTAAAACAAACTTTTGATGACATTTTTACATTATTTAGCTTAATTTAAGCAGAATGCCAAAAATTTATTTTGGGTATTGTTGTGACCTATTTCACACATCGCCCCATTGCAAATGGGGACCCCCAAGTTTTGATGTCGCCCTCTGAATCGCCAGTTTAGAGTCTTTAATTTGGGAAAATTTTGAAAGTCAGTCCGGCTAGGTTGAGATTTCGAACCCGTTTGTGTGTCTTAACGTCATAGAAGTGCTTTGAAGACCCGGTAGATGAAGATCGCCATTGCTTTCGGTCGTTTCTGACACTTCCTATTTTTTAGGGATTTTGCTTTTTTGCTTTTTGCTTTTTTATTTTTGGCATTTTTAGGCCATTCTGGAGTTCCTATTTTTTAGGGATGCTTTTTGCTTTTTTTATTTTTGGAAAAAGTTTCTATTTTTGGATCCTACAGAGCAGAAAATCAACATGTCTCCAGAAATCAAGAAAATCAAGGTAAAGTGAAAAAGGTTTGAAAAATGGCAAAAATTTTGGAAAAATGCTTAAGTCTGAGAATGGCGCCCTCAAGAAAGGGGATGGCATGGAAAGTTCAAAGTCCGCCCTACCTTTGGCATGCCAAAGATAGGCACTGGCAAGAGATATGCCAAGTCCGCCATAGGCAAGGTGGTCTCCAAGTCCCCCATAGGCATGAAAGATGCCAAGTCCGCCATAGGCATGAAGGTTGCCAAGTCCGCCCTTGGCATGAGGAAGCTAAAGTCCGCCCAAGATGTTTGGAAGAGGCGCATGGCACAAAAGGTTCAAAGTCCGCCCCTAGAGAAAGATGGCATGAAACTCATGAAGTCCGCCCAGCCTAGAGGAAAATGGCAAGAGGCACATGAAGTCCGCCCCAAGAAGTGTGGAGAAAGGTAAAATATGAAGGGGTGCGCTCCAAGATGTCTGGAAAGGGGTGAAATTACAAGGGAATTCACTAGAAATTGAATTAAATGGTTGAAACAAATGAGATTTGCCATTGGACAAGGCACGAATAAAATTCGCCATGGCAAGGAAAGTGTAAGACAAATGGAGAATAAAATACGCCATAGGCAGGAGATTATAAGAAATTCGTCCAACTTTGGAAGGAAAATTATTCTAAGGCATGAAAAACAAAGAAATGTCTAGAAGAAGAAGAGGTTTAGCCAGCACAAAAAACCATCCTCAGCACAACGGAATGAAATTCTTTGGCACAAAATGAAGAGTGTTTGCAAGAGTAAGCATGAAGTCCGCCCCTCTCAGCTTGGAAAATTCCTAAGGCACTAGTAAAAAAAAAAAAATGGCAAAGTGGCAGAGATCTCCAAGTTCACCCAACCCAAAAGATGGATCGTTTGGCTAAACAAAAATGTCCAAAGAGGTTAGAACTCCGCCTAGAAAGTTGAAATTTGGCAGATGAGCTATTGAGCACATTTTGGCTAGGCAGACAATTTGAAAAGAGATATTTTTGCCTCTGACGAACGAACTTAGCCATGTATCAAAGTTAAACGGGTTGGAATTTAATATTTTAATATTTTTAATTATTTCCCTGACACTTAAGGAATTTTAATTAAAAATTCAAAAACCGGAGATTATTTGGAAGATTAAACTATTTTGCCTTAGATAAATTTAACTTTGCCATGATTCGAAGATTTAAAATACGTTGGAAAATTAATTTTAAACGATTAATTTAATATCTTTTCCAACACTTAGGCAATTTTTGAGAAAATTCGAAAATCTCAAGCAGAGATGGCATAAAGGTGAAAATTAGAAACTTGCCTCGATAATTGAAAGTGAAATTAGAAGTTTGCCAATCTGAGAAGAAAACGTTTCTAAAAATTGGAAGAAAATCAGAGGAAAGAAAACAATGCCTTGAAGAAAATCGCACTTCTCAGCCATAAAATGAGTTTCAGCAACTCATTTCTTCACAATTCCGGCAGAGAAGTAGCTATCTCTCTCGAATCTTCAGGAAATCATTTGCAAAGGAGAAATTTATAAGAATAACACTGTTGTGAGAATCGAGGTAGCATTTTCTTGTTGACAGGTGTGATTTTTTTGAGAGAAGTAATTTATTTCTTTTCTGAAACCATACTTTCAGCATATTGGCGCACCTCTTCTGGCAGATTTCTGAATTTTTAAATTCATTCGCAGCTAGAACACGATCTTCGAGGTTTGGAAGTTAATCGACAATGTGTTTGCACTGTGTTTCTATCTTCTACTTCGTTTTCGGCACGAATTTCATTCATAGATAGGCGAATTTAATTACTTTCAGCTTGCTTTTTGACAGAAATTTTAATTCAATAGGCTGAAAGTGCGATTTTTTGTCCAAGCTACACCCCGGAACAAGTTAATTTTAAATGATCTTGTATTAATGTTAAGAATTTTGTGCTTGCAGGTTGACGATCGATCAAAGGGAAACATCCAGGCAGGCACAGATGAAGTTTGCAAGTAAAGGATCTTAGCCAGAGACCAGAATAAAGTCAAAGTGGAAAGATGTCTCAGACACTGACCTTGGCCACATTGACCTTGAAAAATTTAAGAAGAGAATATATGGGCATAATGGACCTTTGCCAACGCCTGCCGCTAGAAGGATGGTGAGAAACGGCATATTTCAAGCTGCCGGATTCCCACCTGCGCTTGGCTATGCTGAACTTATGGTGGAGTGCGCACTTCACTATGATGCTGAGTTGAGGCAGATTGTGGCACTCGATGGGAGAGTGTTGGCACATCTGACAGAGTTGGCTAGTCAGGAGGCCTTCGGCATTCCGGCATATCCTAAAACTGTCTACAAGACCAAGGAAGATGCTCAGAAGTTATATGATGAAAGCCCTGGCCTTTGTGCCGCCAACATTAACAAGTCGTGGCTGGATAAGCCTAGGCCGTCGGTCAAGAAGATGCCCAAGAAGTTGACACGTACGGACTTCAAGGAGGACTACGGAGACATCATTATCTTACTGAACATAATAGCAGGCAGTCCTTTGGGAGCACCCTTCGAGTCGTGGATGTATTACTTCATTGAGGACATCACAGAAGGTGTCAAGATGTTCAACTGGGCGAGAATGATAAGCAATAATCTTCACCACCAGCTTATCAACTTAGAGAAAACTAAAACGTTTTATATGAGTTCTTATGTCATCTATATGTTGGCTAGAACTTACAAGTATGCAGGCTTGATATGCAAGGGCACGGTCAGTGGTGGATCAAATGAGCTGAAGGCATACGACTGCTATCCACAATTGCAGTTGAAGGAAAAGGCGCACTTCCGGCGAGCTCACGACGCCTTCCTCATGTATATCACCAGAATACTCCAGGGAGGGACGCATCAACGACTGACTCCTGAGGCCAAGAAGTTGATTGGCAAATATGGGTCGTGGTTTATCCAGTATCCCCGATACACCTACATCAGAATCCAGGGATTTACTGGGAGCCCATATCGTTTGCCCATTTTCCCGACTAACAAGATGGTCCTGTTGGAAGTACTAAGGCAGCTAGAAGAATTTCAAGGCCTCCAACGGACAAAACAAAAGGCGGCAGTAACTTTTCCCTTCTTTATAGGGAACATGCTGGAGTCTTGCCCATCATCACAGGCAGCTGACAGTGCCAGAATCGAGATACAGCATTACCCTTTTTCCCCATATCCGGCCAGAAATCACTACGACCCCCATCACCACTTCAAGATGGTGGATGGAAGGAGATACAAGCATAGGGTCGAACTGGAGGACTTTTGGGCAAATGCTGCGGATGAATTTGAGGTCAGACGGAAGATGTGGTCCAGATTGCCGCTCAGCTTGATCAGGGCAACAGAATTTTGACACGTGCCAGATCAGTTGGAGGAGGACGAAAATTAGACGCAGCCGCGCTTCGATGAGAGTTCGGCTTTGCCCGCTGTCCGGTGGTCAGAAGCAGAGCATGCTGACTTGAACATTTTGATGAGGCCTGTCATCAAGTTTACTCAGTGGTGGGTTGATCAACGAGTTCAAGAATTAAGGCGCCAAAAGATAACCCTGACCTATGACATGCTAAGCGAGGCAGAGTCTTATTCTTCCAACGCGGGCGCATCCCAGGACGTACAAGTGATGGAGACCACCACTTCTAGGAAGAGGAAAGAAATAGCTGCAGGAAAGGAGCCAGTCCAGAAGCAGGCCAGGATAAAACCTTCTCAATCGGCCGCCTCTAGGAATATTGAGGAGATATTAGCTACTGCCGATGCTTCACTGGCAGACATGAGGGATCCTTCTCCGGTTCCTGAAGACAACACAGAGCCTCAGCCAGATGACGATGCGCCGCCTTCTCCCATGGGCACTGAAATATTGGAGTCAGATGACGACAATGTGGGCGCCCAAGATGAGGATTTCCAGGAAGGGATGATTTCAGCCCTTAGGGGAATTGTGGATGTTCCTGACAGAGAAGGCGTGCCGGAGGAGGACGGTGTTGAGCAGCTTACGATCCCGGATTGGCTGAAGGAAAGGCTAAAGGTACAAGTGCCGGCAGATGAACCAGAAGAGGATGATACGGCAGACTTTTTGGCCAGACTGTCTCAAACCGTGGCTAAAAAGCCGACGAAGAAATTCTCCAACATACAGAGAGATGAGGACGGCAATAGGATAGTACAGATTGCCGTGCCTACAGCGGACAAGCCGTAGGAGGATATGGCTCCACAGGATTACGCCATCACAACCATTGACTTGGGTCCAACCACTAAGGGCCAAGAAATGGAAGATTTGGATAATTCTGTGTCTACCATCAAATCAAGGTTGGCGAAGGAGGTAGCCAAAAGAAAGGAGTGCCAATTGGAAATTGAGCGCTTAAGAGAGTACATCTAGCACTTGATCAGGCCACTTGATCAGGATATTACGGCAGCTCCTCTACTTCCTAACTCTTCACAAGAGGCCGTTAAAGAGATAGAAGAAAACAGGCTCACGGTTCAGGAGGCCAAAGAATGGATAGCAGCCAAGGGGATTGAAGCTGAGGCATTCATAGACAGATTAACTTTGGTTTATGGTCAGGCCACTGCCTTACTTTCTAGGCTAACCTCCTTGGCAGAAGTATGCGACAGCCTTCCGGACGCGCAGGATAGGATAATCCCTTGCCTTAGGATTCTGAAAGGAGTTCCTAAGCAAGAATTGATAGAGGGAGGCGTCATCGCAGCGGGAGCAGCCTATGACTTCCACACTTGGTATTGGGCCTTGACAGCACGAGGTGAAGTCTTGGAGAGGGTAAAGGTTGACGGCATCAGATTGGAGGAACAGGTCAAGGAAGTTCAGGCCAAAATCCTCAACATAATTGCCGATATCCCGGATAAAGAGGCTCTGCGAGAGAATGACCTACAATTGGAAGTTTTGAAGGAAAGTGTCCAGGAAAATATCTTTGACATCACTGGACCCATCTTGAGGCAGGACTGGGCCAAATTGGCGAACTTCCTGAGTATCCGAGAGTCCTTTGAAAAGACTGAACCAGAGTGGGAGGGGACCTTCGCCAGATGCGCTGAAAGCATGGATGGGCTGGAATTTAGAATCGACATGCTTCCACAGGTTACCATGGATGAAGTTGCCTTGATCGTGTCTAGATTCGGTGAATACACGGTGGCTCGAGAGGATCAGGATGTAGTCCCTTGAAAATAGCTCTGAATGCCAACTCATTGCTGTTCATTGCTAGTTAACTGAAGTCATTTTGGGAAACCCTAATTAGGGTTTCGTTTGTTAAATCTTGACCGTCGGCTCATGTTTAATCTGAGCCATTTATTCAATTTATGGAACTCTATATAAACTCTTGGACCCTCATTTGTAATTTGTGAAGTGAGTAATAAAAAATTGTTGCGACGAAACTATTTCCGTTTATAAAAGCTTTTGTGCATGATTTGCTAAGAACAACTTTTATTTTCAAGTAGTATGCAAGGTTTAATATTTCTCCTTCAACACTTAGAGTAGAATTAGAATAGCATTTCATTTACATGTTGGTTAGATGAATGATAGATTTGATCGCAGTGGCGGATAAAATTTTGCTCATACTTTTGTCAAGTGGATGATTTGCACTCGACGTGTAAAGTTAGTCTGAGCCATTAAATCGTGGATGCTTAACTTCTGTTTGTTTTGATTATCAATTCGAACCTGAAAACCATTATCACCTCCGTTGAAGATTGCACCCGCTTCGCGTAGTTGTCCGAAGGAGGCGAAACGAAGTGTGGTTACCCATTTTGTCTAATCGTTGTTGTCTCTTGAATTCTTAGGCGTAGTTTAGATCTCTAAACCCTTATCCTTTTGCCTTTTTTTTGGAATATCTGAAATACCCATCGAAGGAGCTTCAACGATAAAACCGTCTAAGTCCTCAACTCGCGAAATGAATTTTATGTAAGTCCCCTTGTGATTACCAGCAAATCACAACGCCCACTGACCTTGTCCATATGTCATAACCTGGCCAAAAGAAACATTGGAGTCATTGTATTATCTTCTAGGTATTTGCAATTACTTTTCAAGAGAGGATAAAGTGTCCTTGGGCATTTTATTCTGTGTATGGTGGCGTATTCAAAACACACACCAACAGGTATAACACACATAATCATATGTATATACATATCGATACAAACGTATGTTGGCAGATGGATATGCTCATACGAATGCATCGATATGGCATACTTACATATACATGCACATAGAGGAATATATATGGAAATATATACATGTATATATGCACACAACCTATTATATGTGGATATTAATAATATTATATTATTATTGCATGACAATTTTACATATACATGTATATGTATATATATACATATCGGACATGCTAACTAGTTTATGATATGCTTATAATGGAATATATGTATATATACATATATATATGTAAAAATATATTAATATTATATATATATATATATTTATTATTGTAAAATAATACACATATATATTGTTTGAAACAATTTAAATAAATATATATATGTATATTATTTATTATATTAAATATATATAATATATAATATATATTTTTAATATTAAACTCCCATTGTTGGAAATCGAATTATTTCCCTTAAGTGATTTAATATTTAATATTTAAATGGAAATCAAATCATTGATTTAAATTCCATCTCTCAATTTGGAAAATCGAATTATTTTTCAAATGTTGATACCAGCATAAGAAATTGACTTGTTTCTTATTTTATCATGGGAAATCGGGTTCATGCTAAACCCAGCCGAATATTTAAATTGACAACCATGGGAAAATCGAATGTAGTAAAGTTATGTAAAATACATCATTCTTTATAAAGTTAAATCAAAATATTTGATATTTCAAACTATTGTGAACCTTGTTGTAAATATGAAATATTCAGCTAAGAAAGAAGCGCACGACCATGACCAAGTCTCAGGAATTTGGGACGCAACTCATATTGTGTCGACTACAGCCTAGAAGTAGGGTATGTGGTGTACAAACAGAGAGGGACTTTTTCTCTGTGATTATCAAACTTTGCCTTTACTTGTTGAATAGCGCCATTTCCTATAGGTGTCGATTCTTCCTTATTCAACATGTGCAAGTTTGAAACATTCCTCAATTTGTTGTCAGTAATGGAGGTCGATTCACCTCCGGAAATGCTAAGTATGATGTTTAAAATTTGCCACTTATCAAAGTTGAAAAGTTCAAATGCAGTTCTGGCAGATTACATGCCATGGAAGGAGGAATTTGATGGGGTTTTTGCTGTATAAATAGCCGCTTCATTCTTGTTTGCAAACACCACCTCACCACTTTTTACTTATTCATTCATCTTGCTTTCTGCGTAGAATCATTGAGAGCAATCATTATATTTTTCTGAGAGCATTCATTATATTCTTGAAAGCCATTTTTGTATGTTTCTAAAAGTGCAATCATCATTATAATTTTCTGAGTCCTCATACTCTATTATTGAATTCTCTTGAGTTCACATTGAGAAGCTGAAACCAATATCAGTTGTTTAACTGTTTGAGTATTCATTTTCTAAGAAAGAGAGCAGAGCCTTTTGAAGAATTTGTTGATAGTCTGGAAGTGCTATGAGTACAAACAAAACCATCATCATTTGGAGGAAGGCTAAATGCCAGGCATGGGATATTCTTCTACAATGCAAATTTCATGTTTTGATATGTTAATAGAATAAGGTGTTTTCTATTTATGCATTGTTGTCTTTTGGGAAAGGAATGGAAGTATCATGGATTGCTTGAATCATATTTACTATGATGAAAAAGGGATTTACATGTTGTCTTTGAAATTAGGAAAAGTAGCATCTTTTATTGCTTGTATCTATCTCCAAAATAGGAGAATGTTGGTTGCTTAGATATTATTCTATTAGGCATGAGTAAATGAAAAGAGTCATTAAGGTACACTAGCCAAGTTATTAAGTTAACTAGGAAAGTTGTGTTTACCCTTTAGAGAAGGCTTAGTATACTTATGTGAATGTAGATTGTTTGAGGATAGGATATCTGGGATGACTAACTATCCAGTGAAGGATATACCTATCCTATGTACATAGTTGAGTAGGTTATTACCTAGTAGATTATATGGGGATAGGTTATCTAGGATGACTGACTATCCATGAAGGATATACCTATCTTGTGTAACTACTTAGTAGATTAGTATGTTGTAGGAAGTCTGGGATACGGATTATCCAGTGAAGGACAAAACCTACGTGTAGTGTAAGATAGCCCTAAGTCAAATCGGCCCTGAGTAGTGTATATGATAGATGACTTCATTCGAACTACTGAATGAGAACTCTTTGATCAAAGTAGTGAAATGTACAACATCCACTTAGACTGTGTGATACTTGAGACTACACTGTCAGTTCATCGTGATCCTTGTACTAGTATGAGATTGTGAAATAGCAAGGTTCTAGTTGTGTAGGACACAACACTATGCTCAATTGGATTACAGTATCGGTTACCCAACCAATCTCTTTGTTGAAGGGAGGGCCATCTATTGAATAATAGATGTGCGAGGGACCGCATTATAAGTCTGTGATTGGCGGAAAAGCACCCGAGTGATGCTTCTCCTCCTCTGAAGGCTACTGGCGCACCAAGATTTGAAATGACAGATTCTTGGACCTTCTTACTACTATTTGTTCTAAAGCTCATTGGAGCTATGATAGTTAAGGTATGTTTTCTCGTTTCTTATACTTGTTAAGTTATTGTACTGCAATGGAATCTTTATTGTAATTTTAATATGATATCTTGTTCATATATTATCAATAAAGGAAAGAACAATTATATTACAATGACTTGTTAGCACGTTTATTTACTCCTTTGATGTAAATTTGGAAAAAAACAATTACCGAAGGGTTGGGTCAGTTAAAGCAATGATTAAATTCTAGTTTAATGAAGGTTGATCCTCACAGGTAAAACATCTGTAGATTTCCATGTGTTCCAAATGAGGAAGGAGAGGGTATAAGTATTAATGTGGGAGACGTGTCCCATGAGCGGATGTGTCTTCACAAAGTGGAGACACGTCGGCTCAAGGGACATGTCTCTTAATTAACTTTCTATCACTTGTTTAAACAGCGATCAAATGACTTTTATCTGACCGATGCTAACAATATTAATACTCCCTCTTAGCTAGGGAAGATAAACTCCAAACAAGAAAAGTGATATCACCTAACTCGTGATATCAGAAGATATGGTATGCTTCTGAAAGTGTCAAGTCACATGACTTTCTTCATATCACATTTTTATGATTCAACACTCCCTCTTGCTAGGGAAGATAACTTCCACCAAGTAAAAATGATATCACCTAACTCGTGATATTAGAAGATATGGTATGCTTTTGAAAGAGTCAAGTCACATGACATTTTTCATAACACACCTTCATTATTCAACACTCCCTCTTGCTAGGAAAGATAACTTCCACCAAGTAAAAATGATATCACCTAACTCGTGATATCAGAAGATATGGTATGCTTCTGAAAGAGTCAAGTCACATGACATTCTTCATAACACATCTTCATTATTCAACACTCCCTCTTGCTAGGGAAGATAACTTCCACCAAGTAAAAATGATATAACCTAACTCGTGATATCAGAAGATATGGTATGCTTCTGAAAGAGTCAAGTCACATGACATTCTTCATAACACATCTTCAGTATGGTATGTGCACTGACATCAAGTCACATGATGTCTACCATAATAATTCATGGCATATCCACGGATATATAATTATCCACCATGATTATCTCTTAAGTATCACAATGATCTTCAAATGACATCAAGTCCCATGATATCCATCAAAGTGTCCAAGAGATACTATCATGACATGTCCACATATATCAAGTCACATGATATCTATCATGATAGTTTAACTCATCATTGTAGAGTCGTCACTTTACAATGTCACATACAAGTGTTCATTATTAGAAAGATCGTCACCTTTCAATAATGTACACAGGGGGAGCGGGCCCATAAGGTCATGGAGTCACACACATGACAAAACAATTTACACATTAAACATCTTTAAATATATTAGTACAACTTCTAAACAATTTTGAATTTCAAACATAATATCAAATTGCATTTCAACCATACCAAGCTTCTTCCTGAAGTGTTCTACCTTGATTCTGGAGAGAGGTTTGGTGAGAATGTCTGTTGTTTGATCATTTGTACTAATATATTCCAACTGGATCACATTCCTTTCTACCATGTCTCTTACATAATGGTAGGGGATCTCAATATGCTTAGATCTATCATGGAATACTGGATTTACAGAGAGCTTAATGCAACTCTGATTGTCACAATGAATGATAGTAGGTTTCAAGGTTACACCAAAGGGTCCCATAAGCAATTTTCCGGAGCCAAACTACTTCTCTTTCCCCCATAGAGGTTGCAATGTATTCAACTTCTGTCGAGCTTTGTGCCACTGAAGACTGATTTCTACAGATCCAAGAGATCATAGCCGATCCTAAACTGAAGCAACATCCTGATGTGCTTTTCCGATCGGTTACACTCCCAGCCCAATCATATCCAATAGTGCCTTGAAGATATCTCAATATATGTTTTACAGCCATAAGGTGAATTTCCTTTGGCTCACACATGAACTTGGCTTAGAGCATTCACTAGGACCTTCCATTTGCTGCAAGAGTGCTCTATCAACTGAGCTACTGGCCCCTTGTGGCTAGCCCATCGTCAATCCGGGTGTGGCTTATATCCAACACCCCCCCTTTAAGCCACATTGTGGTTGCTTGGGGCTCTTCTGAAGTTAGATCCTCCTTTCCTTGAGCAATGAGGTGATCTTCTCCTGTCATCAGTAGATCATCAACATATAAATAATTATTAACATCTCATCTTTAATTACCTTAAAGTAAGGATTTGGGTTTGCATCATTCTTGGAAAATCCTAGTCCCAAGAGGTAGTTGTCAATTCTTTCATACCAAGCTCTGGGGGCCTGTTTAAGTCCATATAGGGCTTACTTCAATTTGCATATTTGTCACGGAGTCTCTCAACGTGATGTCGTCATGGAGTCTCTCAACATGACGCCTCATCTCAGTCTTAGAGATGAACTTTCGCCTCATATCTCTCCATCTCAGAGAATTATGCATTACAACAAGTGATGATGTGACTCCCTCTGAAGCTCTAAGTACTTGCATCAGCCTCTTGACCTCCTCGTCCAAAATCGTCTGCAATACTTGCTTTAGAGAAATGGTTTCCAACTCACACCTTTGTAATGATTCAGGGTTGTTCTTTTCAACCTCTTCCCAGATTACTCTATTATGAATAGGTTTGTGGAGCTACCAATGTTAAATCTAGGTTGACAAATATGAGGAATTCTGATCTCAACTGCTGAAGAGGTACTTCAAGGATTTAGCATCAACACTGCAACCCTTTACTGAATCAAAGAACTCCCTCTGAAGGTTAATGCTTCCTTTTCGAAGAGATGTTTTCAGCCATTCACTCAGTCTCATAGCTGCAAGCAGTGCCTCCATTCTTCAACCTACGGAATGCATCAAGCTTTTCTTGAAAGCAATCTCTTACGCTTCTTGATCAGTCCTAAAAGCATTTAAGAAGAGATTACTAATAGTTCATGGAACTCAACTATCTAGAACAAAAGTACCATTGCATGATTGACTATCTCATTGTTATAGCGTGAATTAATAATTATAAAACAATTCATAAACATTATTTAACCATGCAATACTTATCTCATTAAGGAGTCTGATAAATGCTAATCATTGTACTCAATATGATTCGCTGCTCTTGCACTCAGATCAGTCCACAACCTTCCTTCTACAGGTTCATGGTTTGATCACAAGCCCATGTCACAGAATTTGTAGTGGTAGATTCATGGTTTGATCACAAGCCCATGTCACAGAATTTGTAGTGGTAGCTAACTAAATTTGAATATGGTCTTTGACCATTCAAACTTATCGCTGCACTCCTTTTCCAGCTACGACCCACCTAGAATTTCTATACAGGTGCAACAAGCTCTATGATGTTCAGATGATGAAACAACAAAGATGAACCCCAGTGCATCCTACAATGACGGATTTCATGACGGCAATAGAAACAACACTTCCAGCAACATAGTTCGTCCAGTTTAGAAGATACGAAGCCAACTTTAATGAACATTACTCCCGGAAGGCAAAGGCCCGATATCGGAACTCTTCTCATCACTTCTATTGCTGGATGAACCCGTCCACCAAGAGATATGTTTATCAATCGAACATAAGTGATTCTCACGGCACCACAAATAATGTGATTTCCCAACTCCTGAAGACTCAGGATGGCATACATTAGAGGGCAGCATCATTAATTGTTTGTCTTATTCCAAATGAGTATGTAAACTCAACAATTACAACAGCTCATCGTTTTAATCTCATTTCTTGCATGAATATGATGTGCTCATAAATCACTCGACAATCACTCGGAAATCACTCAACATAAATAACATATCCGATGCTCATAAATCACTTGAGGGCATATGTATATTCAGGGATGCTCTTGCCAATACTTGTACAGAACGCCGTAAATACAATCTTTTAATTCGAACTAATTCAAGTTCGATATGTGATCCTATCGAATCATCACTCCAGCGCCAAAGTCTTCTGTCAGCCAGCATAAGGAGCAATGTAGATGTCGCCCCGAATGATGATTAGAAAGTTCGTCTTCCTCTTCAAACTCAAAATTACTCCATGTATGGATCTTCTTCTCATGATTCGATGTGTTTGATCACACATAAATATTCCTCACGAATAATAGCAGTCCACTCTAGTTTACAATGGTGATCTGGAAGAGTAGACTATCGAATTGAGTGTTCGCTTATTTCTAGGTGATGACTTCCAATGTTTAACATTCCCGTCGCCGATCCTGGGACCTGTGTGAACCGACATTCTCGGAGTTGGATGTCTGTCTTGGAACGGATTTAGGAACAGTCTCGCAAGCAGCTCTCTTTAAAAGAGTGCACTAGGACTTCGGATTGCTATTCGGTGGGCTTCGTCGCCGTCCTAGAACGGTCTTGGCATCAGATGCACCTCGGGAACACGAGCGGCACTAATAGCCGCTCCAAGCTCGTCCATGCTGTGGCCAAGTAAAGGATTTCGTCGGGTACTCCGGGTATGAATCCGATATCTTGCTATCTCGGTTTTGTCCCATTTTCGGAGTTGGATGTCCCGTATCGGACTTAGGAATAGTCCGCAAGCTGCTCCCTTAAAAAAGAGTGCACCAGGACACCGGAAATGGGGCGCTCCAAGCCGGTCGAGGTTGAGTTTCGAATGGACTGAAGTGTAAACAAGAGTATTCTAGGCGCACATGCAGTGAAAAGGGGTCGAGGACCAACTCGGATTCGATGTCCAAGAAATCAAATTTCGATCATGCAAATTAGATCAAACAGTCTACGCATCCTTAGTTCTCTCATTCCTTGCATACCCGGAGATCAAGAATTTAATCAAATCTTTCCGAACATGGCTCTAATACCACGTTAAAGTAATGATTAAATTCTAGTTTAATGAAGGTCGATCCTCACAGGTAAAACATCTGTAAATTTCCATGTGTTCCAAATGAGGAAGGAGAGGGTATAAGTATTAATGTGGGAGACGCGTGCCATGAGCGGATGTGTCTCCACAAAGTGGAGACACGTCGGCTCAAGGGACGTGTCTCTTAATTAACTTTCTATCACTTGTTTAAACAACGATCAAATGACTTTTATCTGACCGATGCTAACAATATTAACAGGGTCGTTACAATACAACTGTAGACCACAACCACATGATCTAAAAACCAATACAGATAGAATGAATTCATTACACCAAGCTCTACGACAGTCATAAATTTTACACAAATTGGCTATGGGCATTCAAAACTAGAAAAGGAAAAAACTTGAACATATGAAAATGGTATCAGTCTAGGCTCCTAATTTGACAATAGATCACCCATGGTATCAAGGCCCTTAGAATGTGGTATTTTTAAGAAACATAATTAAAATACAGTCAATGAAATTACAAATAATATACAATATCCAGGAGAGGAGAGAGTAACTAAGTGGAATACTTATTGGAATTATTTGCAAAAATATAAGTGAGCTTCTCAAAGGATCTATGCCCAAGTGCTATTAGGATCAGTGTAACCTCAAATCACCCCTAATTGAACGGATTCATCCCCAATACAATGGCATAGTCCAGCCTTACTGATAAATATCATTATCAATTTTTTTAGGAGCCTCTGTTGGCAAACTTGTACACCACAGAAAATGATGGCCCTCCTTCAATTAGTAAAGTATATTCATTCTAAATTCACTTGTCACTGAATTACTCCAATATTTTATTTGGACATGCAAAAGATAATAAAAGCTCAATTCATTATCATTGAAAACCCATCATGCTCAAACTAAGAGTTTAACTTGACAGGATAGAATGACTTTTAGAGACCTTATTAACAAACCTGAATTAACCAAACAACATTTTCACCGTACAAATCATTGTTGACTATCCAGCTTGCCATTTGGTCCCACTCACTTTGTTTTCTTCCATAGATTGATATTCTGTATTCTGCCATCTGCCACACAAAAAGCAAGGACAACGTAAACTGTTAAGTGCATTGTTGATAATGACCACTCTAAGCAGACAATAGGCAAACAAATTCACATCAAATGCATCCCTCAATATAATTGCAGTATAAATGTTTGAAATTGTGTCAACATGCCAAAAACACAAACTACACTAAAATTCTGTCATATTTTGTAAGAAAATTGCAATCAGCAATTACTTAAGTCTGCAAACTCTGTCAATCAGAACACCGACCTGGTATTTACTTGCAGCAAGATCAGAAAAAACTTGCTTTGTAAGCTCTGCGAGAAAACGGCCTGAATACATGCAATAAAGGCAGGAATCAAAGTGTCAATATTAATCTCAAAAAATTCTAGTAGACTAGCACAAAATTCAATGCATTTGGGTTCCCTTGGTCTCAGCTAGACTATTTCAATTATTCAGTCACTCCAAAAATTATTTGCAGAATGACTTGAGCTATAATCATAATAATAACATGGTGCAAACATCAATATGGCATAATCTGGTGAAAAGAACCCTAGCAGATGACATGAATAACATAGCTAATGCCTTAAGCAATGGAATCCTTAAGGTTCTTCAGGAGTTGCAAACCTAGAGTCATGTTAACACATTTATTTTATGGAAGATATACAGAATGGTTGTCAAAACAATAGCCTTGCCAGTTGATATGCATGTCACTAGAGAAGAAATGGAAATATGTTCAGAAAATTGATGCATAGGCAAAACAAAAATTGAAAGAGACATTTGAAAAATATGAATCTCAAATAGATTTTTCTAATCAGGAAATATTTTACAAGGAGGTAATTATTGGGTCCCAAAATCCCTTCTAAAGCTTCTAGAGGGATCAATCCATTTCAAGGCCAAGGAAATGCCATTCTTGAAGGTGAATAGACCAGCTCATCAAGAAAGAGTTAGTGATGACAGCCCAATTTCTGAGAGTGGATAATCTTTATCTTACCTTCACTTTGGGCTTAGTTAGAACCAAGAGGGTGTTCCTAGAGGTAATCTTTAACAATATTTAATCAAAGCTAAAGGTGTACACAAGCACACTTGCAATATTATCCAATACCTTATATAGGATTACATTCGCAACCAACCAAAAGATATAACATAAAAATAACAAAAGAGATATGATATCAACAATTGAACATGCTTAATAATCCCTCTCCAAGCTTCTAGAAATACATTTGCAATACTAAAAAAACCATTACAAATAACATCTACAATGCATTAAAATGTTGTAACACTTATCAAATAAATATTACATTCACACTAGCAAATGTGGCAACAAAAAATCCTAAGATAAGAAAAAACTATCACACTTTATCGCTTAGAATTTTTCCTCAAAATCTACAACTAGCCTAGGAGACATTCAATTACAAATATCTACTACATGATAGCTACCTCTTTGTGATTTGCAAAATGAGTTGTTCTAATGGTGATTGGGCATGCAAGGATTGAAACCCTAGATCTTGCTTGTCACTGTAGTCGTATGGAAATGGAGAAATTACCGGCCTTAGTTCTATAAAATGAACTAGTATATATAACACTTTGTTTGGCCACAAAATCCTTCTAGAAATTGACTTAAGATTGGATGTCATCAATCCAGTGTGTGGAACAAGATGAAATCTTGCGAAATCCATTGAAATGGTGGCCTAGAGCTTGTGTAGAAATCATTCATGTCAAAAACACGACCACCACATTAATGGTGGCATGGTCATCCTCATCTTCCACCATTTGGATTGTGTATGAATCTGCATCCTTCAGATGAATGATTGCTTCTAGGCAAAAAAGCCCCTTTGGAGTAATTGCACTATCATATTTGGTCGTTAATGGCGACATAGGTTGTGCAAGGAGATAGGTAGGGATGAACAATGCAAAACACGATATTTGCAAAGTTTTGAGGATCGCAAAGCAGGGATACTTCAGAGTCCATACCACTTGTCAAAGATCGAGGATCGAGAGTACAACATATCTCATGCCCAAAGCAAACAAATAAAGTTGTCTCCACATCACTAACTTTGAAAGGATATATGAAAGTCTCATTTTTAGGATACCTCAAAGTTCATACCACTTGTCAAAAATCAAGGATCAAGAGTACAACATACCTCATGCACAAAGCAAGCAAATAAAGGTATCTCCACATCACTAACTCCCAAAGGATATATGATGAAAATTATCAAGAGTCCGGGATCGGGATTAGCAAAGAATTCATCCCACTAGGCATACAAATAAAGATAGGTTTGAATTCACAATCCAAATAAAATAACACAATAGGAAATGTCAAGAATTGAGAGTCCATGATACTTAATAACTCATGCCAAGAGTACCACATTAGAGGTATTTCTGCATCTCTAACTATGGAAAAGTATATGAAGGGAAATGTCAAGAGTTAAGGAACAGGAATATCAAGGAACCAACACCATAAGGCATGCATGTAAAGAAATGGCTGAAACTACAACTCTAGAAAATAACTTAGTGTAAAGCATTGGAGTGTGTGGCTTTGAAAAAAATCATGCCAATAAGATAAAGTCCAAAACTCCGATACAGAAAGGAAAAGATGGAGTTTGGAGGAAAGGCATGCTAGGAAGGGAAACTCCAAAACTTTTGCAAAAACATATGAAAATGACCAAAACACATCTAGACTTGATTTTCTCAAGGCTTTACAACTTCCAACTTATGATAGGCACGTGGGGGATAAAGGAGAACGACACTTAGGCAAACTTGGCAAATGAGGACCCATTAAAAGACTTCTCAAATCAATTATCCTTAATAAGTCAAATGAGGCCTAAGTGCACAAAGGAGTTGGGACTCCAAAAAAATAGACACTATCATATTGAGTCCCAATGGTAACCATGTGACAACATTATCTATGAAAGAAGTGACTTCTTCCACTTGTTTTGACCAAGTGTCCAATGTTGCTGCCACCTTCACTTACCATTTGTCTGGAAGATGTGAAATTTGAAGAACTTATAATCTGCATCACATTTTCAAGCTCAAAAACCTAACAGATATTTTGTCTTTTCTATGTAAAGAAAAA